>CM039681.1:27833467-28133467 GCA_022537955.1 Schmidtea mediterranea
AGAGAAGATTACTGGTTGAGCGAATCTGATTTTTCCTTTATGCATTATCTCTAATTCGTTTATGCATTTATCTCTCGGCAATTCTTTGAATTCTCTGGTAGTGTCGCAATTGTCTTTTCGCAATTTATAAATATACCATGAACTTCTCCGACGATTCTTCCAAAAATCCTCTTGGAGTGGTAATAATTGAAATTGCATTATCTGGATTTGTGATTGCCATGTGCAAATTTTGTTTTTAGTATTTCCTGTTCAAGATATCAATCATTTTTAACCAAATCGTAGTATATTTTCTCTGTTGATGCAATCCTTTATGATACATGGAAATCATCTTGTTTTTATATAGAGATATAGTTTCACATCTTTGGGGTCTATTTGCGCTTTTGCGTTCGGTATTGCTGTTCGCGATAAGAATATTCCTTTATAATTTGTACTGGCTACCATTTCGTCACATTTACTCACCATTCGTCCTTTTATAAATCTCTTCCGATTGTGGTTCAGTTGATATTACTACCGTTGGTGTGACCTCGAATCCGATAGTTGTGGTTTATGTTGGTTTTCCGATTCTTCCGGTTCTACGTATTCATCTAATGCGCTTTTTTGGGTGTTAGTTTCGTTTCTCTGTACCTGTCCTTGCACCTTCATCAATATTGCGCTTTTCAATAAGGTGAGTCTACAAGTCTGGTATCGGGCGTGATTATATCGATTGTTGACATTCCGTATTGCATTGTCTATCTGTTGCTAAGACATTGAGGGTACTTTTTCATTGCTTGTGTGCTGGATCGAAATATCCTTGGTATTTCTCCAAACTTTACTGATAGCTTTCAATCACTACTAAACTCCTTTGACTAGCTGATTCAATAGGTGTACTCTCCTCCCTTGGCAATGTTCCGCTCTCCAGCCGTTATTCTTCCCGCGCGTATACTAGGGTAGTTTTTATCTTTCCTTCCTCGGCTGCTTACATTCACTCTTCCAGCTATTGAGATGAGTCTGTCGTGAATCCTTCCTTCACATTCGCTCTCCGTTTCTGAACTACTGTTGTTTCCCGGTTCCAGCTTCTATAATTGTTGAATGTGAGTGATGTCCCGCAATGAATGCTACAATTTTCCTTGTTACTGAACATTCTTGATTTCCGTTTTTATAAATATCTACCCTCTTGATATACATTGTACGAACTGGCTGTTTGCCGTCGTCTGTAGTTTACGGGGTTGCAGTTTGCACTCTTCCGTTTCTTTTAGTGAGTATATTATCACCATCCTTTATGTTGTCACAATCATTACTAAAACGGTTCTACACCTTTCACGACATCATCCTATGTAGTATTGTAGTGGATTAAAAAATCGTAATTCATCCTTTTCTAGCTGTTTTTGGATCGCTTGCATTAATTGTTGTTTTCGAATTCCGTTAATAACTCTTTCAACTTTGTTTTGCATATCTCGGTTTGATCATCCTTTAACTTAGCCAAATTTAAAAGCTTGGACATCGCAGCCCTTGCAAGGTTAAGATGAATGGTTCAATTACTTTCGCTGATAATGTCTGTTTATTGGCAATTCATATCCGTTTGGGTTGTACCTTGGAGATTCGCCTTTCTGTAATTCAGCTATCCGTATTGTACATAAGATAGGCTTCTACCAAAATATCTGTGTTTGGATCGTCTGATCGTTTTGTTTTAGATGAGTTTATTATCAACAGTAATTCCTCCTGGAATGCTCTGGTTGTGGTTTCGTACTTTGTTGTCTTATGATTTTAATTTATTTTGGTTTTATTGGCTGTCCAACAGTGTTTCGCTTCTTGTTCGCATATTATTTGAGTTTTAAATTGTCTTTTTTAGCTTCTGGGTTTGCTAATCCAGCATATCAGTTATCAGTCTTATTGATTCCATTTTGCTCTTGTTCTGGCTTTCAGGTTTCCCTGTAACTGCTTTGTAACTTGACTGAAGTTTGTTCAATTATCGTTGTTAATTGATCGCATCTGCATTTGTTCTTTTTAGTTTTCCTTTCTGGAGCTGGTTTATCAATTTTTGGTCGTCCTCTGGATTTCCTTTTCCATTTGCCGTACCTGTTCTTTCGCGTTTGTGGTTGGTTCGTCCTGTCGTTTCTTTGGATGTTGTAGCTCTCTCCGTTCATTTATCCAATTTTCCCATTCGCTCTCCTGTTGAGTTTCGGCGTCCTTCTTTGCTTGTGCTTTTTATTTTCCCTCCTTCGGTAATCTGGTCTCTATATTTCTACTGGCTGTCTTTGCCCACATACTAGCTCGTCTGGTTCATCTATTATCAGATCGTTTTCATCTTCCGTCATGAACAAATCTCTTGATTCCGGTATTCTCCGGGTTGTTTCCTCGTCCACAATATCATTTAGATCATTTAATATCTCTTCATCTCCTGTTGTGATGACGATTACTTCATCTGCTGCAGGTGGAACTTCTGGCGTATTTAGACTCTCTTGTCGCCCTATTGGCGTTTTCGTTTTGATTTCTCTTTTATTGAGTTCTCTACCTGCGATCTTTGCTACTGTTAATACATTTATTAATCCCAATTGCATTTGCGTAACTCCGATTTCGAGATCGTCGTCTAATGATCGTCCTTGGTATTGTAAATGAAATGGCGGTTCATACGGTATTCTCTTTTTCACTTCGTTCACCTTGGCAGTGATATAAAATTCTCTTTCGATTGGTTCGAAATCTGGCGTCATAATTTTTAAACTATACTTCTCTATCGTTTCGGCTGCCCATTCGGTATGTTTCCATTTTCGGATAATTTCTCGGATTTGCTCTGGGTACCACGCATACATTCTCCGATACTCTTCTATTTCTTTTACTATATTTCGCAGATTCTCCACTCTGCTACAAGAATCGATTATCCAATTTGCTAAATCTGCTACAGTTCGTCTTTGATTCTTTGCTCCGGTTCTCAGTATCGCTGCTAACTCTCTACATTTTTGCGTTTCCGTTAATCGTGTTAATCCTTCCTCCACAGGATCGTCTATATCTGTGGGCAAATATTTTATTCCTGGAATTCGTTTCTCGAGTACACTGATTCGCGGTCTCGCTTGTTCTTGTTGGATTCGCAATTTCATTTCTCGTTCTGTTTCTACTTCGATCGTGATGTATATCGTATCATCTTTTACGAATTGAGGTGTTACATATTTTTTCAACAGAAATTGTGGTACTCCTCCCGCAACATTTTCAGTGGATTTTGGCTTTTGACTTATCATAGATCTTGGGTCTACTCCCAATTTTTCGCTGTGTCGCTCTTCCCATTTTCCGGGTTTGGCGATTGAAATTGTGACTTTTCGATTAAATGGCCATTCTAACTTGCCGTCATATCTGCCTCTTGCTAACAGAAAATACACTGATAGATATTTTCCTTTTCCTACCCCATCTCCGTTTGGGTATACTCTCAATTTCATCCGGTATCCTCCGATTTCTGTATAGAATTGATGACTTGTAATACCGATGATTTTCTCTTCTTCCGCCGATTTTACTTTTTCGGCCCATCCACCTATTTTCCATGTGTATGGGGCTAGTCGAGCTCTATCGTTTATTTCCTCGTCTTCTTCTGGTTGCCATTCCATTTCGTTTATCATTTCCTCTGGTAGGTTTTCATATGGCTCATCTTCATATAACTCTAAGGTTGTTTCATTAGCTGCCCCTTCTGGCGCTTCCCCTGGTATATATTTTCTCCATTTTGGTTCGGTTCTCTCCATTTTCCATTTCCACTCCTTTGTCTTTTCATCATACACCTTTTTCCATGGTGTTGATCGGCATCGCGAATCATCTATAGGTTGTAATTTTGTGCTTAATTTTGCATCTTGTCTCCATAACTGGTAGATGGTTAGTATTTGATCCATTTTTCTTTTCATTTCCTCTTGAAATTCTTGGATCTGTTGTTCCCTTTTTGTTGTATTTTTCCTCTCTGGTTCATCCATGGCTATGATATTAATGGTTTGTCCGTCTTCCCATATACCTAATTCGTATATCGGGGTTCGTTCTCGCGGACTTATTTGCCGTTTGTGGTACATTATTGCTACGTCCTCTACCATGCCATCGTCACTACTTTCGATTATTGGTTGGATAATTTCTCGATTTATCCGTCGGTATAATTCGTGCATTTGGCAATCGGGGTCTACTAGTATTTCTTTTATTTCATCATTTGGTAGCTTTATTCTTATCTTTATTGGTTCATCTCCCCTCATATCTCTTTGATGCTCTCCATATTTGGCTATCAACTCATCCGTTCTCTCGTTGTCAAATCTCATAATGTCTGTGTCTCGTACAGCTTCTACAAATATTTTCATTGAAATCGGTCTTGTTAATGATAATCGATTAATATATTTTCTAGCCTGGTCTATTGCTTGTTCTGTCATTTTAATCTGGTTTTGTCTCATTATCTTTTGTCTCTCTTTTTCTAATCCAGGTTTTATTTCTTTGTTGTACAATATTTGAATTTTTTGCCATATTTCTGCTGGCGTTTCTTCGGTTTCATTTTTGTTTAATGTTACCACATTTATTCCTTTTGGCCATATTAGAGCATCCGCGAGGTGTATATCTCGCTTTATTTTTCTTCCTTGATAATATAAGGGTTTATTTTTGTAGCTGGGTCCTAGCTTTTTCACTACCCAATCATACAACTCGTTTGTGCTTTCGCCTCTTGTGGCTATTATTTGTCTTGGTATCTCTGGAAAATCAATAATTACCTGATACTCTTCTCTATCATATTCTTTCAGATTCCCTTGGTACTTTTTTATCATATCTTTCCATGATGCCGTAAATGTACCATTATCCTGTTGATGTCCTTTCGCAATTAATTTCATTATTCTGCTGTATACGGTTGTATCTCTGAGGTTTAGGAACATTTGGTTTCGATCTACTTCTTCTACAATCTCGTTGATTTCTTTTAATATCTCAGTTTCATCTTCTCTTGGCACGTTCGTTTCCATTTCTTCTAATTCGGATTTTGATTCATCTTTGTACGGTTTATTTTCCTCGCATGACTGAAATATTTCTCCACCCAGACTGCTTATCTCGCTTTCATCCTCATCTGTTTGATCGTCTGGTATTTGTCTCAACATGTTGATATGTAGTTGTTCCTCCTCTTTCATTATCTTTGTTGGCCCTTTTGTTTGGGACCATATCTCTTTTATTCTATTCTCGATTTGAGCTTCACTCCACGTGGGCTTTTCTTTTCTGATTCTTGTTTCTATTTTTTGTAGCAGTATCCTCTGGATTCGATTTTTTGTTATTATTGGCTCTGATATCTTTTCTTTTCCTTGTGACGTTGATGCTTCTTGCTCATCTTTTTGTAGTTCTAATTTTGGCTCCTCCATTTCTTGAGATAGCACTTTCTTTGCCAGCACTTCTATTCTTTGATCTAGTGCTTGTTCTTGTTCTAGATGTTTTAACGCTCCGTCTATTTTTAATATTAATGCCTTTTTTCTAAGTTCCGCTTTCTCTTGTTTCAGGCTTGCTTCTTTTTCTTTTAACTGATCCTCCTCTTGTTCCAAAGCTTCCTCTTGCTTTATCTTCTCGAGTGTACTCTCTGTCTTTTGTGTCATAATTTCTTTTTCGAGTTCGTCTATCTCGTACACTAATGTTTCCTCGTTTTGATCTTCCGTCATTATCATCTCTGCTCGTTTAATCTCTTGAGTTTCCGGTTCATTCGGTTTCTCCGTTATTGTTTCTTTTAACTGTCGACGTCTTTGTTTTTCCTCCTCTGTAAATTCTTTGATGGCCTCTATTTTCTCCATCGTATTTAATTCAACTGTTTTCTCGTTATCAGTTATCATATTTCCTCCCTCTTCGTTCTCAACACACTGCTCCGCAGTGTGAGTTTCATCTGAGATTTCCATTCTCATCATATTGATTCTCTTCGGGGTTTGTTTTCGATTTTCCCATCTTTGCTGGATTTCCTGGGCTTCCTCGGTTTGTAGTCTTTGCCATTCAGCTTGTTGTTGCTCTTGATATTCTCTAGTTCTCAGCTCTTGAATCTCCTCATTACTTCTCATTACGTTGATTCGTTGTTGTTGTATATTGGTGGGCATCTGTTGCATCATCTCCTTTAATTCCATGGGCATTCGTTGTAGTGTTTCTCGTAGCATGTCTATTTCTTGCATCACGTTAATTTGTGGATTTCCCATAGGGTTATTTAATCTTGATTGGTTTGGTTCTCTTCTTATGTTACATTGCCTTGCGAAATGTCCTTGTTGTCCACAATTGTAACATGCTTTGTTACTAGGTTGTCTACATATTTTCTCAGTATGCCCTCGTCTACCACATTTTTGACAAGTGTAATTTCGGAAACAATTCTCTGACCGATGTCCTATTCTTTGACATATGGAGCATTTTTTCATTTGTATTTGGATTGTTCCTGAAATTATTATTATAACTTACTTGGTTATTACCTCTATCCTCCGGATTTCTCGTTGCTGGTGGCTTGAACATCTGCTGTGCTCTTGGAATGAATTGATTCATGGCTGGATTGGTATTGTTGTTTTGATTGTTGGCATTGACTGTCGATGTTGTTGGTTCCGTGGCCAAGACTGCCACTTGATATCCCAGTCCTAGATGGGCTTCGCATCTGTTTGCGATTGCTACTGCTTTATCCAATGTTTCTGGTGCCAAGCATCCGAGGTTGGCTCGTATGTCTTCCCTCTTGATTCCTCTTATGAAGACGTCTACCATTTTATCTTCGGGGCAAATCATGTTCTCCGAAGGCTTCTTTACACAGTTTCTTTAATTCACATGCGTACACTGCATTTGATTCATCACGTCTTTGTTTTCGATGTAGGAAGTCCAATATCTTCCTATTCCCCTTTTTCTCTATCCCGAATATCTTTATTAAGAACTCTTTAATCTCTGTCCATGTTGTCAATTTTGTATCGTCTCTCGCTTCCTCTACGAATACATCTTGTGCGCTCCCTTTCAAATACAAGGGTAGTCGCTCTTTTACTTTTTGATCTGTCCAGTGACAGATATTTTTATACACTTCGAATTCCTTTATAAATGTATCCAATTTGTTGAGACTACCGTCAAACGGTTCTCCTCTAAACTTTTCTCTGAACTCTCCCATCATCACATTGTTGTTATTTAACATTGCATTTGCATCCGGAATTGAAGAGTTTATTGAAGTCGTCATGTTTGGATTGTTGTCCAGATCTTCTTCGTTTACTGATTCTATCGCTGTCAGCTGATTTTCGATATTACGTAATTCGTTCTCTTCGCTGCTATTAAATTCAAAATCGGTCAATCCGCTATCTGTGCCGGTTCTGGTTGCAGTTGATACTTTAGTATTAACACTTCTACTGTTGCGAACTTTTTTCTTTTCTTCTGCTTTTAATAAACTTTTTTCTCTATTCTCTTGGCTTTTGCTTCTCGTGTGGTTGCTGATACTATCAATGTTTACGGTTATTCGTCTGTTTGACTGGTTCCTCTTCTCTTGTTTTGGTTGCTTTGAAACTTCTGATTGGTTATCCGCTTGTAACTACTCTGACGTTTATTCCAAAATCTTTTCTGCTCGTTTATTCAAATTCCTTTGTTATCACTTTACTTTGTCGTTTGCTCTGAAATATTTTCTCCTTTGCTTTGCTTTGTGCTTGACTTGGATTGCTTTGCTTGTCTATCGATTCCTAAAAATTAATAACACTCCAATATTCTATACTCTATACTAATTTCTCCTCCGTTTACCATACTATATATGTTATCATCCCCTGTTCGCATTTATCGTGGTGGTCTTCTTTATCTGACTCACCCCCCTCATTTTAAGTCCATTTTTAATTATCTATACCTCGTAATAATTATCTATTAATCTCGTATCAATTATCTATATAGTCTTATCAGTTATCTATATAGTCGTATCAATTATCTATATCATAATATCAATAATCATCATACTCATATTTTCATTCATTCCATTAATCGTTTTTCCTATGTCCCCCAGAAAAAATTCATTTACTTAATCCTCAATCGCTGGCGCTCTATGCCCTCTATGATTTTCCGTCGGCTCGTCGGCCTTCGGCTTTAACTCTTTTACTGGTCATCTGTGACCTTAATATCTATTCATAATCATTTTTCATCTTTACTCATATCATATCTTATTTGGTACTCTATGGCCTCCAGTATCTGATCATAATCATCCGGCCCTCTATTGCCTCAAGTATCTGATCATAATCATCCAGCCCTCTATTGCCTCAAGTATCTGATCATAATCATCCAGCCCTCTATTGCCTCAAGTATCTGATCATGATCATCCGGCCCTCTATTATCTCTTATTATTTCATCGGCTTGAGCTCAACAGTAACTTTTGGGTATGTTTGAGGCCTCACACTGACTCTCAAGCCATGGCGTCTTTTGGCCGCGCATTCTTCCGGTTACGCTTTACTCACCGCCATTCGGATATTTGGTACTCGGTGTGGGATCCGGGTTATTGTACCAAACTCCTCGCTGGGCAATAAAAAAACATTCCCTCGGTACTCGGTGTGGGATCCGGGTTGTGTACCTCGAAGAATATAAAAGTATGGAAATGCCTAGACGTTCAATCAAGCTCCAAAAGCGGTTTACTTGATTTCCCGAATAGTGAAAAGAAAAGGAAGTGCTCAAAAGTGGGAGCGGAAATAAACTATCAACTCTCTGCCCGCTCCATCCATCAGATTTCTCGGCTCAATTCGAGCGCTCTCATCTGGCTTTAGTAGGACATTTTGAGTATGAACCATTTACCGGTTAGTTCACATCTCACCTACCGTTTGGCCCCGATACTCGGTGTGGGATCCGGGTTGTTGTATCGAGTGCCTCCCAGCGAAAAAAAGAATCGTTCGACACTCGGTGTGTGATCCGGGTTTTTGTATCGAACGGCCCAGCGTCATCAGTCCCTTGGCTGATAACAACCTGAGCACGACAGTCCGTAGCTGTCCTCTGGTGCCTCACCACCAGCTAGGGAAAAAAGAAGTCATCTCTAGGTACCTTTAATCAAAACTATTAATTCTGTTCCGTGCGCACTCTTTCTCTCACCCCTCGGTCTATCTCTTCACTCCCCCCTTCAAAATTTGTGGTAATCGCATCAACAAGCTCCCCAAAAGAGGTGATCAATCTCTCGCCGGTCACTTGCTGACATACGCGACTTGGCCTACCAGTTCCTTTCTCAGTAGGGTTGATCAGGGTTTCCCTTGGGTGAGCGTACTATCGTTAGATAGCTCAGGTTTAACCATTTTTCCTCGTCCTATCTCAATATAATATCAATAAATATAATATCAATAAAACAACAAGAATTATACACTAGGAAAACTCGGTTGTCGAAATTTTTCCGTCCAATATTTTGTGTCTCTGTGCATGTGTTTTGATTATTTCCCTAATTCGGCTTTTATGTTTTCGGTCTATTACCTTTGTTTATCGTTATCAGGTGGTTTCATTATTTACAAACATTGCATATTTCTTTTATATAATGATTCAAGTAATACATAATACACATTTATTTCATTTCATCATAACAATTTCATGGAAAGTAAACCGTTAGTCTTTCCTTTATCTTTCGCTGGCATAACATACAGTGCGACTCTTGTGCGCATCCATGACAATAACTCAGGTGTCCGCAAGGTATCACCATTACTCGTGCTTCCTCTGTTTTGCACGCATAACATTCCGAATAAGCCTTAGTCTGCTCCTTCATTGTTGTTGTAATCTCGTCCTCGATGGTTTTGACTTTTTCCATTAACTTGTACCAGCTTTTCCCAAATTTGGTTATCTCTAATCTCATAGATAGAATTTCATATATTCTCTCAGTTGTTACGTCTTTATCGATATCGATCAATTTTATTAATATGCAATGTTCATCGGAGTACAGGTTTGAAATCGTTGATATATCCTCTTTAGCTCGTTTAATTAACTTTTGTTTATTAATTAGTTCCTCAAGATTGTCCTTTCTGATGTTTAAGATCCCTTTTAGTTTTTCTATGATTTTTGTTGGTTCCATCTAAAATTATCAAATTACCCTTTAAATTTATCTAAATACTAATTAACTAAATTCATTCACCTCTTAATATATTTTGATTCATTTTATCTACTACTATTTTACTCATTACCTGTTGTGCTTTATTCTATTACCGTTGGCTTCCTCTATTTGGTTCCGTTGTTTTCTCTTGTTTATCATTACTCCCCTTACTTACCCCATTTCATTTTATCCCGAATTTTGCCCTTTTAATTATATGTTATTTGCTTATGCGTCTTGTCGTGTTGTTGGTATCCTACCAGGGTGTTGTGTCGTCAAGTGTTGATGGATGTTGAGTGTCTTGGCGTCTTAATTTGTAGTCGGGTTGTTTGTTTTCCAACAGTTGTTCTATGGCGTTCTCATCTCTCTGGGGTTTGCAACATATCGTCTCAACATCTCTGTTTAAACTTTAAACATTTGCTTGTATTTCCTTAGGTTCTTTGTAAAAACAATCCTTTATGAGCCCCTAAATTTGTATCTCGTAGTCAGGTTTTATTGCTGTTTCAATTTTCTCCTCGATCTTTACACTTTCCCATTGATTTGTTTGCACACGAAAATCACTCAATCCCGGCTGAGGGTGTACTGACATAATTTTCCGTTGTTTCTTAACTGGATAGTTTTCTCAAATAATAAAGCTTCAATCCGGCTGAGGCCCCAAATTTGTACTTGGTGGGCAAGCCATTCGTTTCATCAGCATATTTTTTCATTTTGTGGTCGGGTTAATCGTTTTTTATCTTTCTGTATTAAGCTCCCTTCTTTCTCATTTGTCATCCCTCCGGGGTTTGGTAAAATGTCGTCCCGACATTTTCCATTTAAGTTTTACGCATGTCTATATTTACTTTGGGTTTTTTTTTTTTTTTTTTTTTTTTTTTTTTTTTTGCAGAAACAAAGCTTCAATCCCGGCTGAGGGTGTACTGACAGACTCTCTGTGGTTTCTTGACTTGGTTATTTTGCTTTTTCCAATTAACAAAGCTTTATCCCGGCTGAGCCCCCAAATTTGTATGGTGGGTTACAGGGTTTCGAATCTTGCTTATCTCCCTGGCGACCCTAGTAACGCCATACAAAAAGATGCTGATCCACTTGGCACCCGTTGCTAAGCAACGTTGGAAATGTGTTCAAGTGGTGGATTGTCCGCAAAAATTGAATACCATTGGCTAGTACTGTAGTTGCTCGGACAACCCTTGGGTTCACGAGCTGTCGATAGGAGACCTATGCTCGCTTTTCTCTGTCCCTCATAAATAATTATTCATAATCAGTGCTTATAGAAAACTGAGACGTAATGGGGTATTTGCGACCGTTCTGGTATGCAATTTCAAAAGAAAACGACTCAACTAAGGCTGAAACTACTCTATTTAAATCAATCACATGTGGAATATCTACTGTTTAACATTTTGAAGTTGGATTGCTCGACGTCGGGCACGCTCCTTACGTCCCGGTCGACGATTGCTGGCGGTGACGGGTTGCTCTGCTGGTTTGGTAGTTGTCTGCGGCATTTGAGCTGGGGCGAAGATGAGCGGGTAAGTGACCGCCTCACCTTCTCTGCATACCGCTAGGGCGACTTCGAGTCCCCGAACCTGCGTTCGCAGACTCCGATTGAGCTGGCGTTCTTCGGCCCAGCCTTTTTGAGCTGCGGTAAGCCGTTGATACAAGATCTTTGTTCGTTTGGGGTCTAAGCAAGTCGCTTTGACCTGCTGTATTTCTCGAGTCAATTGTAGGATCTGGCCAAGTAATTCTGTATTCGCCTGCCTCGCACGATCTAGTTCTGTCTGTAGAATCCGTAGAGAGGACATTACTGAAATTAAATGGGTTGTTACACGCCGATGTATAATCGAGCTGAATGTTTAAATTTATCCACCCAAATCAACCGTTCATTTTCTATTAAATAAGAAAACACACACAGTTCTAATTATAATTGCTATCTAATCACTACATTAATGTCTGTTAGTCATTCGTCCGGACAATATCGTTCTAGGCTCCTTTTGAGAGCCTCTACCGTATAAGGACGCCTAGTGTCTCGAATCGGACGAGGTGGATGGGCGACGGCGATCCGCCCGGCAAGGATGTCATCCAGCACGTTTGCAAGGTACATCCTTGCCTTGACTACTTGTAAGTCCACCTGCTCCTGCACCCGCTCCCACTGGGTGAGGAGGTCCTGCGCATTTGCAAAGATTTCAGCGGCTGGGTATTGTTGCCTCACTGGTTCGAGAGGGTCGCTACTCGGTTCCCGTGCTTTTCGAGGGATAGAATAAGGCCACTGTGACCGGGGTCCTTCTATTGCGCCGGTGGCTCGTAATAACATCCTCGAGCGTTTTTTCCCCGTTGATTGAGTGGTGATCTGATTGATGGACATGCTCTGTAACAATTGAGATTTAAATCATGAAAATAGTAGCGTGGGGAAAAGGGTCTTCGCTATATTAGTCAAAGAGTGTTTAGGTAGGCCCAAGATTTGGTGTATTTAGCGACTAACACGTTTTCTAGATTCGATTCGTCGGTAATGAATAAACTCACCTATGAAATAGTTTAGTGTAAAGACGAGTCAAATGTTTTGCGAAATTCATGTGAGTATCATTTTAGTAATGGCCGTCAAGTAAGGTATCTAAAAGGAATTAATTTTTAAAACTTGAAATTTGTACACTATTTTCAATTATAATTTATTTCTAATGTCAAGAATCTTAATGGATTTATAATTTTGGATTTATTTCAAGTTAATGGTTAACTGACCAAATTGTCAAAATCGACTTAATGTTAATTAGATCTCTCGAAAGTCAAAGCAGATTGGTATTTTATGATGATCAAAATATTTATTGTGGTGCTTGCTAATTAACTCGACCAATGCGTCTATCCGATCGTCTCGGCATTTTTTAATTAGCATATTCCAAAAGTTAATTTAATTATGGACATATTTGTCATTCGTTTGAGAATCTCGTCGCAATGTTAGGCTACCCATATCTTTGGAATTCATTAACTCTCTCGGATGGAGGTTTTCTCCTAATTTGGTCAGGGCATTTTACAATCTTATCGAAGTTTGGTGAGTGTTTCAGTGTGTGATTATTAATAAAACGTTTCTTAAAGTCGATTTTACACGAGGTGAAAGTGGATTTTTAACTATTTTTCAAATTTTTAGATCTTATGGCGGATTCAGTTTGCAAGTCCTGTTACATTTGATTAACTCGGATTTTATCTGGTTTAACACTTCTATTAAGTTGACGAGTTTATTGTCAGTTTGAATTGGTCGCATCTATGTCGTCTCATTTTCTAAAGTAATCGACTTCAACTAACGGATATCATTTTATCCTCACCGGAACGCAGCATGAAAAGTGGATGGAGGAAACTATTAACATTATTTCAACTACCATTACTCGGGTCGAGAATTATCTAGTCGTTCTCAATCATCTATTGGCTATTGCCTTCCTTAAATTAGCGTCTTGCTACTCAATTCAATCATAATTTAGTTCAATCCCCACTTTATTCATTTGATTTATGTTAACTCGGAAACTCTCTGTCTGATTATTCGTTATAAATTTCAATTGATTTATCTAGAACATGATTCTGCTCATTTGGTAAATTTTTAATCTTTGCTTAATTACAACATAGTCCTAGCGTGTCGAAACTATCTAAATCATGTTTCAATTTTATTGTTGATCCTAAATTTTTCGGGTTTATGTTTCGAACAGAGTTTTCTTGTTTGGTATTAATCCTAAGTTTCATTTATCCCGCTGTACTATTGGAATTTGATTCATTATTGATCGTAACCTTTGTTTACCCCACCGACATGATCTCGATTTTGTGGTTAATCGTATATCCTAGTAGGTACGGTTTTACTTCCCTATGACTTGTCAACTATATCAGATTTGCTTCACAATTAAGATTTTCTTTCGTATTAACCATAAACTTTACCTACTTTATCAATAAGATTTTATTTTTATTAATCGGAAACTTTATTAAATTTACCTTACAAACAAGATTCTATTCATTATTAAACCTTACTAGTTTTTTGTTACAAACAAAAATTCCTTTTATATCTCGTATATTATATCAAATCACTTTACAATTGAGAGTTTATTTCCTACTAACCATAATTTATTAAATTCATTTTATCACTTTATTAAATTCATTTTATCATAATTTTATTAAATTCATTTTATTTCCTATTAATCATAATTTCATTAAATTCCTTTTATGGCGTTGACACGGAAGTGGTTATATCAGCAATTTCAATTTACGTTATCCCCGTACCCTTTTCCTTTAATTGATCTTAAGGCATAGTATGTTTATATTATAGTTATTGAGTGCCCACTGGACTACTCGGTGTGGTGATTTTAAGCCGTTTGTAAGATAATTTTAGGTCGATTTTACAGAATTGAAAAACGAGGAAGTAGCCAGAGACTTCTTCCTTATTTCTCGCTTCAGCTATAGGGATAGATATTTACGATCCGACCGCTGCGTTGCGCACGCTGAGTCTTCACGGGTGCATATCATTGGCGATTTTCCACGCTCTTACATGCATTTGCACTATGTTGATTTTACTACCTTGCGTGATGTGTCGGCTGTGGGCCGGAAAAATTTCGACATTTAAAAATTTTAATCTTTTAAAACATATAAATTAAGTATATATATTAATAAAATTTATTAATCATAATACAAGTAAATTTACCCATTATCCATTCCATAACCATCAAACATAAAATAAGGCATAAAATAGCATAAACAGCATAAATACCTCTCCTCCCACATCAACGCCGAGCAGAGCTCCATTGAGATGCAAGGTCGTGATGTGGAAAGAGGGTTCCAACGTAAATGATTCTCACCTAAAAATTAAAATGATTGACAATCTTCAAACAGTTTGAACAGTTTTCAAAATGGTTCTCTTTGCAAAATGGTTGGAACAATTTAACAAAAATTGGTTAGTTTTCAAGCTATAATTTTTTCAAATTGAAAAATGGTTGTGAAGGTTAACTTTAATGTGAAAATGGATCAGTATTTATACCTAATTGTGTGACGTGTAAAATTTGATGCAGTAAAACAAAATTCGACCTTGTTCTTTTCTAGCAAATTCTATTATTTAATTTTGATATTTTTTGATTTATTTTTATAATTTTTTATTTAAAATTTTTATTGAATTATTGCTAATTCAATTTTTTCAATTTAACTTCCACTTTGATGAACTTTAATTGATTTTCTCAATTTCGTCGAATTTGTCGTGTTTTCTTGTTGTATCTGTGTAGGTATCGTGCGGATCTTGGTGCATTTTGTTATTATTTTATTTTTATTTTTATGTTTATTATTTTATATTTAATTCTTTTATTTCTTGGATTTTATATGGTTTAATTGGTGTTTTTTATGTTTTATTTTAAATTGCGTGTTGTATCTGCGTGTGTATTTTCTGATCCATTTAAACATTTTTCAAGGCCGTTTACGTTCTGGCCCAACAATAATTACTATGGCTTTTAAATATTAAATTTAATTAAAAATGACTAAAAGTTGTAACAACTGTGCATTAAGGCACATAATTCAGAACGTGTTAAAACTTTTAATTTTTTAAAAACATTTAATTTAGTTAAAATTTTTATTTTCAAATTATAAACGACTTAAAAAGAAAGATTCAATAAGAAAAGAAGTGAGAAAAATATTTTTTAAATTCCGTACTGGAGTGAACCAGATGATAATTGAACCTCCCAAATTTCCAGATGAATTTTGTTTAAATTTAAAAAGTCAGCAAAAGAATTTGAAAATCAGAATCAGAAAATTTTACTGATATTTGCAGTCAGCGATTAAAAAAATGTATTTTTACAAAAAAACATCGTACTAAGTAAGAGTCATATTATCAAAAAAGTCAAATCTATTAAAACAAAATATTTGCATTATTGCGGCATTAGCTTTGCATAATTTACCCGTACATATTTTGATATTCCCGAGACCGAGTAGTCCCTACAATTTTCTTATATCAGCTTCAAAAATAAGGAAACCTTCAAAAAGAGAATTTCCTAACTGCTTTGAGCAGTACGCAGTGCAGATAAAATATCAAAATATTTCTTGAATTGAATGGGGAAAATTTTGTTTGTATGTTCTGTTGACAAATCTTTCTTTAAATTATCTACAGGCTCACCGGGGAGAGTTTTGAAATAAAAAAAATCATATTTTCTAATAAATATTTACTAACGAGTCTCCATGGCGTCCTAGAGAGAGGCAATTCATCAACGGGATTTGAGGAAACGTTATATCTCAGGGAGCAGAAGGGGACAAAATAGTGTACAAATGCTAAGTAAATAGTTTCTGTCATTAATTAAATGCAAGATAAATGTTGCTTGTTCGGAGGCAGTGGATTCAGTTAAGGCAGAAATTGTTTGTTTTTGTATGTAATAATTTATTTTTGGGAATGTCAATTTATGTTAGGTTCATGCGTAAAATAGTGCGTAAATCAGTAGAGCAATGGATCTTATTCTCTTTCTTTAACGTATTTCATATATATACAACAAGTCTGTAACTTGCAACACGTAGTTACTCATTAAGTGTCAGAACAGTAAAACAAAACGCCCGATAATTTTGACATAATCGTGTTGTCAACTGTGAATTATTTCGTATAATTATTCAGTCACATTTCTCCTTTCTAAAGTTCACCATTCAAGGACTAAACATTCAAAGCCGTGACTGGTTTATAGACAGTGTGCCACTGCTAAGTGATTACTGATGTGAAAGAATGATAAACAATGCAATTCGGTATTACAAAGAAATTTGTAAACAGAAAAACCAAAGAAAGAAAACATTGAGACACATTTTTACTTAACGTTTTAACAAATTTTCATGAAATTTACCTTTATTTGTTGACGGATAAAATTTCGATAAGTATTTTTTGACATTGCATAATTTTTGGCAAATTCACATTTTTTCATGACGGCATTGCAGTTATGAAAAGATCTGCATTTTGCTATTACGAATGTAATATATAAAAGCCGTTTTTCCTGCAATGCCGAATACAGTTCAAAAGTGAAGAAGAGGATGACATTTCCTTCGATAAAGACAGTAATCTTGATGAGCCCAGTGATAACGATGAGGCAAATGAAGCTTGTCACATTAGTATGTTTTTTGGACGAAATTAGATCGGTGTTCAAAAACAATCGTCAACTCGTCATGTTTTCAAATTATCAGCTGTCCAAAATACGATTCTGCAAACAATAAACAGAAAAACAATTAAACAACATAAAAGGAGATAGGAAAAAAACTTGATGTTAAAACGCGTTGGAATCCATTAACGGGTGTTGCAAAATAAACTGCGCTTGCAAAAGCCACTGACAGATATTGTAAGGAATCCGTTTATGAAGAAAACGATTTTAAAACCAACCAAATTAACAGTAAAAGACCTGAGTAAAGAGCCTTCAATTCTTCTGACATGTGGAGAACAGCAACAAAAATAAATGTTAAATTTTCATATGTTAAAAATATATTCCACAATTTAATACTTTTAAAAAGATTTTCGAGGCTTTCATTTTGATGTTGTGCTTAAATTTGTAATTATTATCAGGCATTCATATTAAAACACATTTAATCAATAGCGCATTTCACCTTCTACCCAAATAAAAAAATTTATTCACCTTCTAACCAAATTAAAATAAAATAAAATTTTTAACAGAAACATTTGTTTCAAGTTAAATATTTAAAGGAAAACAATTTATTGTTCATGACGATTATAAGAGTAAAATCACTATTACCTCTTGATGAAATATTCGATACAGTTGTAGGTTTAATATCATTCATATCAAAATTCGTAATTTCCCATTAATTATTTATTATTAAAACAACAGATATTTATTAATATCGTAACTTCCCCTTCTTTAAGGTTTTGTCCACTTCTTCAACCACTCGATTCTGCGTTGTTTTATCCCGTTATAACACTAGAGCTCAATCTGATGAAGAGATATGAATCTTATTATTTGAAATAGTCCTTCATACTGAAAATCATTTTTCTGTCTTTTGTGTGGTTCTATTCAAACTAACATCTATTGTCCCTCTTTAAAATCTCTTGACACCCGTTTTTCAATTTCAAACTGACTCAATTTTATTGATGCTTTATCTAAATTTATCCTTGCTTTATCAATCAAATCTGATTTACTTGTTTCTTGGGCATTAAATTTTGAATGGATATTGATTTTTCTTCCATACACTATTTCAAACGGTTACAATTCCGTGAAATTTTGCTGAGTAGCATTAATATTAAATTCAATCCGTGTTAGTAATTCAAACCAATTTCTTTCTTCACATTTACTTTTTAAGGATGTTGTGATCATATCTCTCACTGTTCGTATTACACGTTCTGTCAGTCCATTTGGTTGATGCTGATATGGTGAGGCAAACTCTTTAATTCTGCCATCTTTTTCTTCATATAGGCACTTTCAAATTTCTTACCTCTATCTGCCAAAATACTGATTGGTTTACCAAATCTATATATCCAATTATGTAATATGATTTTGAATATACATTGATCATCCATTCTAGATACTGCAGTTAGACTCACCAGTTTGCTAAATCTGTCAATGATAACTACATACTTTTTGTTAGTTTCTGTTCTATCCATGTACGCGATGTCTACTACAATTTGTTCAAGGAAGTTTCTACTCTGTCTAGGAATCATTAGTTCCTTTGATTTGCTTGGACTTATCTTCCTTATCACACAGACCATGCATTTCTTTAGAGATTCTTTTATAGTGTTAATCAGAGGTGGCCAAAAATAATAATCTTTAAGATAATTATAAATTTATTTTGATCCAAGGTGACATAAATCTTCATGAATTTTGATTACAAAATCTTGAGCGTAGTCAGTAGGAATTAGTACTACAATATTATTTCCTTCTTTTAACATTAGAAATTCATCGATTATCTTTAAATTTTCCTTGTTTTTATACACATAACTAGCTTTAGCACGATCTGAACAATTTTCAATAACACATTACATTAAATTTTTCAGTCCCTTGAAATTCGGATCACCTTCTTGTTTGGACTTGATTTTTTCCATAAGATTCTCGCTTGAATTATTCGTCATATAATTTATATATTTAATTCGTGATTTAGAGCTTTTAGCATCATCGTGTTTTGTTTGACACTGTGAGGATAATGATTCACCAATTCTTGATAGTCCATTCGCATTACTATGCTCGCTGCCTTTTCTATATTGAAGCTTGAAATCATATTCTGATAGGTTTGCCATACAAGTTTGGAATTGAGTACTAATTGGTTTCTTTGTTGTATTCATGAAAATCAAGGCCTTGTGATCTGTTCTTGATATAAATCTTTTTCCATACAAATACTATTTGAAATACATGGCGTACTCATGTAATGTTAATAATTCTTTTCTAGTCACACAATAACCTTTTTCATGTGTTAACAGATGCCGTGATCCATAAGTAACTACTGCTTCGTCTCCATTCTCTTTTATATGACTCAATACTGAGCCAATTGCTCCAAAAATAACATCTGTATCCAAAAAAACATGAGATTCTCTCTAGGATAATCTAAAATTGGTGCTTTGTAGTTCCATTTTTAACTCATTGAAACTTTTTTCGCAACAATCAGTCCACTATAATGTTTTATCACAACCTAAAGTCGCCGCATAAAGTGGCGCCGCTATTTCTGCATATCCTTTAATAAACCGACTATAATAATTAGTTAATCCAAGAAATGATCTTAATTTAGACGGACACTTTGGGGCTTCTACTTTAAAAATCTCTTCAATTTTCAAATTATTTGTTCTAATTCCTACTGAACTTATAGTATGACCAAGAAAAGTAAGTTCCTTTAGATAAAATTTGCATTTTTCTGGGTTCACTTTTAATCCTGACTTCAGAATACGTCTAAAAACTTCTTCTAGTATTTCATCATGTTGCTTCTCCGATTTCCCATATACTAATATATCGTAAAGATATACAATAACAACGTTGAAAATTAAACCTTTCAGAAGTTCATGCATCAGTTTTTGGAATGTGGATGGGGCTGTTGCTAAACCAAAAGGAATGCGATTAAAACAGAACTGTCCTTGTTTAGTACTAAAAGCTGTATATTTCATAGAGATTTCATTTAATTCTACCTAATAGTAAGCATGTCCCAGATCTATCGACGAAAATATATGTGAGTCTACTAAGTAATCTAGCAGCTGATTTATATCTGGCATTGGAAATGTAAATTTCTCTGTAACTGCGTTAAGTTGTCTGTAATCCACACACATTCGTATTGATCCGTCTTTTTTCCAAAAATCACTAGCGGAAAGTTCAACTGGCTTTGGCATGACTTACCACTCCTGTTTCAATTAACTTTCCAACTAATTCGTCAATTTTATGTTCCAAATGCATTGGTTGGCGACGAGGATGCTGTAAAATCGGTGATCCATTGACAATAATCTCATGGCTTAATATTTTTGTGTGACCCAGATCAAATTTCGAAGCCATAAATATTGTTCCATATTTTCGTATCAAAACTTTCAGCTTGTTGCTTTCTGGATTCTGAACACATTTTAACGCGTTCCTTACTCTATCTTCAGTTGAATATTTTTCTAAAATCAGTGAAGCATCAATATTATTTACTTCCATCAGCTTTATACCAAAGGTCTTCATAACATCAATTCCGCCAATAAAATTTGGATGAATTCTTGAAACTATTAACATATTTATAAATCGACACTTACCATTCCAATTAACATTTATCCATGTTGATCACATCGGTTTTTTCCCATATCAGAAAATACACGGCTAAGTATAATATTTGTATATACTAAAACTGGTTTTCCAATCTTTTGCCAAAGCATTTACTCATAACTGTTATAGCAGCTCCTGAATCCCATAGCATATCAATTTCAACATTTTCAACTTTCATTTTGATCCACTGTCTTCAATCACTCGTCTGATACATCACATCTTTTCTATCTTCAATTCGATTTAAATTATTATTTATTGGTTCAACCCCATTGACAAAATGTCATCAACAGAGTTACTCTCATTTTTTTGTTGCATAACCTCATGATCTATTACATCTTCCTCACGATACAAATCACTATTTTCATCATGAATGCACATAATTGGTCTATTATAATTTTGGCTTCCATTTGTTAATAAATGACAAGGTCTATATGTGTGTCCATCTTTTCCACATATTAGACATTTATTTTTCAATGGGAATTCGAAACGTAAGTTGTTACTGTCACCACAACATTAGCATTGACCCAGTGATAAGATTTATTCTTTTGGTTCAGGTAATCCACGACAATTGTTGTATAATTTCCTTGCTTGATGTTTCATTGAAAATAATGGTCGAAATCTTTGATTTTCATTGATAATCTTCTAATTATTATATCATCTGTTAGAAATAGCTGGATTATTCTGATAATTATAACTTACTTTATTTCCATAATTTTTGTTAGACATAATTGGTTCGGCAACAATATTTCTATTTCCAAAGTTTTTTCAATCCATATTACGATATCTTGACGTTTGGCTATCTAAATTTCGAGTCTAGCGCCCTTTATTTAAATTATTCTGTTTCAACGCATTCGAGTAACTCTTCTTTTGTCGAGCATCCACAAATATCTCTGACGAAGAATGTTGTACATATTCTTGACTTTCATATAATTTGGCCAAATTGCGAATATCTTCTACTTTCATAATTAGTTTAGAAATTATTTTTTCTTTAAGCGCCGTACTTTTAGCTCGTTTAGAAATAATATCTTTTACAATTTCTTCACGACTAATCCCTGAATCAAAAATATTTTCCAAAAGATTTCTTACCTTGATTTCAAATGTAGAAAATCTTTCATCTCCTTTTTGATTAATTTCGGCCAATTCCACAATTATATTGGTAATTGATTTCTTTATTGTAAATGTGTCTAAAACCATGATTTTGTTTCCTCCTTTGTAACTGCATCTGTTTTGAAATCATGCCATAAAACTCCAGCTTCATCAAACAGTAACAAATCGAAAACACTAATGATGCACAAATTGTTCATTCGGATTCCTTCTTCGATATCTTTAATCCAATTTGATGCTTCTTCAATACCTCGCCCATCATATTTTCGAATATTAAAATTGAATAAATCCTGTGCCTTTTTCGGCAATGCTTCAACTATTAATATCGTAGCTGATAGTATAAATGAATTTAGTTTGTGGTATGTTAAACAGAGAAAAAATACCATTTATTGTCGAAAGAAGAGATCGAGTAGTATTAAAATGTAAAATTAAAGATTGTACCTTTAATATTACACTTTATTTTTGTTTAGTATCTGGAAAATATATCGTAGAAGGTGAATAAAATTTTTATTTGGGTAGATGGTATTAAAATAATTTAGTGAATATTCCCTAATAAATAATTAAATAAACATGGTAATGATTTTATAGTATTAGTAAGCACAATAGGGGCTGTATGGTTAAAATAGGCATGTCTGATTTCTAAAGTTTATTAAAATGTTTTTATAATTACTTGGAACGTGATATGTATGAAGTTTTATTGATAAGGTCATTGAATCCAAAGATTAATGTGGAAAATGATATGTGTAAAAACATTTTTAAAGACAAGCAGCAGAAACTTTTTTAATGTATTTTGAAAATTTCTTTTTTATTAGGGGGGATAATTTAAAATAATATATATAAATATATTAATTAAAATTAAATTTAACCAATAGAATCAGAAAAAAATACAAAACATATAAATTTTTCTCCTAATTTTTTTAAAAAAATAAGTAATGATCGAAATCACTTGAAAACGGCTGTGCCGAAAATTCGTGAATACCTTAAATAAATTTGATTCATAGTCAAATTTTGTAGAAAATTTTAAATAGTCTGACTGTGTAAAAATGTTATAAAGGATATTATATATATATATATATATATATATATATATATATATTATTTTGACTGGTTTGATTTAAATTTTAATATTAATTTAAAATTCTTTTATACTAGTGAATTTATTTTATTTATTTGAATTTTAAAACAAAAAACATAAAATATTTTGAAAGCATTAGTTTGTTTAAAATAAATAAACTAAATCCATATGATTTTGGTTGGTTTTTTACCTGACAATAAGAGTGAATCTGTCGAAATATATTGTAAAACGATTATTTGAATGGCGCTTTTTTTATCAAATAATAAATTGTAAAAAATCTCATGCCAAAAACCCTTAATTTAAAATTAAATAACATTTTTAGATTTTTAAATTTCAAATAGCCATTCTTCCAACAATCTCTTACAATCGCAACTGAATAAACAATTGAATTTTTTCAGTGCTTATTGAAAAGCTCTATTTAGGCTCACTTTCGAGTTTTAAATTTTTATAATTTTGCATTTATGTAAAAACTTTTAGTTTCCTTTCCGAAATTTGTTATTGCCAAATTTTATTGTGAGTAAACAAACGAGGTAAACATTTATTTGTGCTGAAATCATTCGGGTGCATAGAATCGATTATAGTTAAGAATCAAAATCACCGATAGTAAGATCTAACGAAATAAAATGATAGATAAAAAGATATAATAAATGCATGTAATAAAATAAACTATCAAATCAGTTCAAAAGATGAGAGAAAGAAGGAAGAGGTCATCATTTTTCCTTAAGAGGGGCCACAACACATTTCAAGACGATTCTGTCGTTCTTAAGCAGTTTATTGTTTTTGATGAGCTCATCAAGCTTGATAAAGTCGTATCCGTAGCCAACATTGATGTCAGTCTTTGGTTTGTCAAAAAGGTGCCGATATTTGTCCAAAACAGGATCATAGTTGAATTTGTAACTTGTATGGATGTCTCCCGATTCTTGATTGATGATTCCAATTGTCACTTCCAGCTTCATAGGCCATTGGAGAATTACATCATTTTCACCTCGCATTATGAAAAAGAAAACCGAGAGATTTGTTCCTTTTCCAGCTTTGAATCCGTCGGGATGAAGCTGAAGGCACATTTTGTAACCGTTTTTGTGAGAATAAAACGGCTCACTGTATATATCAGCAATGATTCCTGATTGGGCCTCTTTTCGTTTCTTTGTAAAATTATCTATTTTCCACTGAATAGAGCCGAAATGTTGTTTCATAGACAGCGTTTCTCTTTCAAGAGATTCTAGTTTCCCATGAAGAATCTCAGAAAATCTTTGGTTTTCATCAGATTTGTATTTCAATTTTTCATTTTCTAACAATAATTCAATCATTTGATTTTCTGTAGCATTCTGAAATGACAAAACTTACATTTGTAATGTCTTGTAAATAGAGCTTACTTGTTTCATGTCTAGCTGATGACGAAGGTCTTCCAACTTGTGTTCAGTTTGTTGCAGTTTCAGTTTCAAATGGATATTTTCATCACTTTTCTGTATGAATTTTCTTTTGAATTCCGATATTTTATCTTGAAGATCGTATAACAAAGACTAATAATAATAATAATAATAATAATAATAATAATAATAATAATAATAATAATAATAATAATAATAATAATAATAATAATAATAATAATAATAATAATAATAATAATAATAATAATAATAATAATAATAATAATAATAATAATAATAATAATAAAAATAATAATAATGGCGATAATGATAAAAAAAATTTTGGATTACGAATCAGTAAAGATATCGATGTTTATTTGATTTGCATAAAAAAACAACAATATATTTACTGATTCATAGTCAAAATAAAATTTTAAATAAATAGAATGTCGTCGGAAAAATAATAAAAATAAATTCATAAAATTTCGATTGTATTGATGTATGAATGTAACGATCAGTGATTTTTCTATTGTGAAAGAGTAAGAAAAAAATATTTAGCAATCAATACTCGGGTTTATGGGATTTTGTTGTATAAGGGTAGTATAAGGTATACTGCATCAATCTAAAGCAAACATATATACTAATCTACTGAATAACGAGAGCAAAATGTTTCCAGATTTTATTTTAATTTAATTATAAACATATTTTTTGTTGTTTAAAATACAAAAATAATAAGACAACTTTTATACTAACCAACGTTACAGGAACCATTCAGCCGCATTTAGAACTTATATAGCTAACAATTTGATTTTCACCAAACTTTTGCAGCAATTTCTTTTACTTAATAATAAACTGATGATTTCGGAATATGCTTAAGTAAATTTATTTCTTATGGAAAAGAAAAAGAGTAAATCATTTGTATCAAAAATGTGTTTGGATTTTTAGATCGCTTGAAAATAAATTTCACGTTTAGATAAGCTGTTTAACGGATTTAGTTCATAAAGTGACCGCCAGATCGTTAGGAACGTTCTAGCGCTAGGAACGTTATTTTACTTTATTCAAAATAAATAAAAAAAATCATGCAATTAAGGGTTAAACATAAACATCATTTTGATTTAAATATTAAATCATGCCGTCTGACCACCACTTACATGATCTATTTTGATAGGCTCACTGTTATGATTAGGTATATATTATTTAATTAAGATTTTGTTTCCCAAGAAGGATTAGCCTTTCATTTACACGCTTTTATTTTTTGACAAACTTAATTCATTTTTATTATCTATTCTAGTCTTTATGTTGTATCAGTTGTCAGTTAAGTTTGTTGTTTTGATGGTCAGCTTCTGTGAAACACTTTTGGGAACCTTTGCTAACTTGCTTGTTCCCCCCCCCTCTTTTACTATAAGGTGTCTATGTATGCCTAATGCCTAATAAGATGATAAATAAACCAAATTTTTGTATCTTGAGCTGCCACATGAATGATTAAGTTAGACTTATTAATCCAAATTTTAATAAATATTTTATTTACAAAGTTTCCAGACAATTTAAACAAAACGCTAGACTACTTCAAAACACTGACGCTTATTATTAGAACTGAAACAATAAAAGTTTAATTTAATTCTGCCTTCTTTGTTAAAGTTTATATTAATGCTTAAATGATATATTGAGAGGTGAGTTATGCGCTTGTTCTGATGACTCAAAGAAAATACAATTACCCGGTTCATGTTTGGTCTTCAAGAAAACAAATGCAAAGTCTTTGTATTAAAGGTAAAAGAGTGGAACATGTTAGAAGAGAGCGTAAAGATCTGATAAAACCTTATCTAATGCCTGAATGGTGATCATATTACATTTTTGCATATCTCAGAATTTGTATATTTGTTAGTGAAAATGAAGTGTTATTTATAAGGTATTGTATTGCTAAATAAAGGTTACGCGGAATCGGTTCTAATCTTATTGGCAACTCTAGAAATCGAAAATATAAAATAGCTTTTTACTTGTTTCTTTTGCGATTCGTCTTTTATCTTTTTTAATTCCTCGAAGCATTCTTTCATCAATGCCATTTCATTTTTAAGGTTTTGAATACAATTTACAAGGGTTTTTGCATGAGTATAATTGTCAACAATGAGATGATCGTTAATTCTCTCACTGGCGACTTTTCCTTCACTGCATCCTATATCAAAATATGGACATTTGACAATCTTTTTATCACACGCATTTATGTGATCTCCAATTTTCCGTAGTTCGTCATGAAACTCACAAGATGGTTCCGGACACTTGACAATGATACGAGAAATACGGCTGTTTGCAGCATTGTCGAGTAGGATATTTCGATCTATGTTCAATAATTCTTCTTTGCATTCATCGAAATTTTGAGGACAAAATTTCTCAACTTGTCCAAGGTAGGACTGAATGCATTCGAAACAATATCGACAACCACAAGGTCCATTACAAGCATTCTTTAAAAGGTTTTTACAAATCACGCATATTAGGTCACTGGAAATCTCCGTCATTGAATTGACTCTGTACTCACTAAGGATTCTCCAGATGTTTTCATATCGTAAATTGGACATTTCTCTACAGAATTATTATTATTATTATTATTATTATTATTATTATTATTATTATTATTATTATTATTATTATTATTATTATTATTATTATTATTATTATTATTATTATTATTATTATTATTATTATTATTATTATTATTATTATTATTATTATTATTATTATTATTATTATTATAATTATTATTACACTTCTGATATATTAGGAATAATGCAATAGAAATACATAATAAATGTTAAAAGTAATCTTACATTGAAATTATTGTAAAACATTATTAATCAACATAAATATAATGATTATAACAGATCAAATGCTTAATATAAAATAATTTTCGATTCAGTAATTTTTATCCAATCAAAAACTCACTAAATTATCAAATAAAATTTCCGTAATAATTTTATATTTTTTATAATTTATCCTTTTTAATTATAATTATATATATATATATATATATTTATTTATTTATTTATTTATATAAATAATTTAATGTGCTATCAATGAACTTATGAAATGCTTTAAAATAATTCTAATGATATAAAATTGTAATAATAATTATTACTATTAATTAAAAGTACCACTAAAACATACGCTTTAAGTTACATATCGCATTTTTCTTTTATTATCGGATAGGGCAAAAAAAAACTATAGATTTTATAGATTTAATAAGCAAATTATGAAATTTTTATTAATTTTAAAAATTATAAATTTTTTTTTATGAATTTAAAAAATTAAGAATATTTAACTTGGTAATTTAACATGTCAATACATTTGAAAACAACAGCACCCAATTATTTAACAACCAAATTATTTAAAAACATTCAAAGCACAAGTGTTTACATTTTCACTATAATTTTTGTAGATGAAAATTTAATAAAATTTAATGAATATTTAATATTCGTACAGAATAAAGCAATTAAATATTCTTTTGCTGGAGACTTACACTCTCACAAACAGAATATACATAGAATGCGACAGTTCAGAACAATACAAAATATGCTCTCGTATAAATCGCGTTTAAGTAGGTAGTTAGTAGGACACTGCCCCCACATACAAAAGTCCCAGTAGCACCCTACCCCCCGCCGGCGACGGATTAAACTACGTAATGATGTAATTTATCTCGAATTATTTTGATTGCGTAATTATTTAATCAAGATAATTCATTTTGTGTGCACATCTTTTTTTTGATAAATTTTTTTTTGAATTTATTTTCGAATTTTTAGGCGCAAAACTAAATTTTTTCAATTTTTCTCGCGAATTTTTTCAAAAATTTTTTAATGTATATTTTTTGTTGTAAAATTTTTAATGTTAATTTTTTATTGTAAATTTTTAAATGTAATTTTTCTTGTAATTTTAAGTGTTATTTTTTTTAAAGTAAAATTTTTGTAGTATAATTTTAAAAGTCAAATTTTTATACATGTTTTAAAAGTTGAACTTTTTCAAAGCAATTTAGAGTTAACAAAATAAATTAATATGAAATTTTCAAAATAATACTAATAATAATAAAATTATTTCAACAACATTAATACAACCTAGAAAATACTTAATAAAAAATTGATTCTCAACAAATAAACACATAAAAATAAACTTGTAAAAAGATCAAATTTTAAAATTTATTTAATTTGCATAGTCACAAATCATTTTATAATAAACTTTTCTTAGATATGTCAATAAAATATAAACAACTTCTTTCTTCTTGTAGTTCCTGCAGCATCTGCATCTAAATGGGCAAGTCAACATTGAGGGATCTGCACAAACAATGCTATCATCTAGACATTTCAAACCAGACCCTTGAACCGATTCGTAATGCATCCCTACCATTTCTTCGATGTTTATTCCAGTTATTTGATAAATCCGTGTTGCCAAAAATTCAGAAGCACAGTACGGAAAGAGCTCTTCCATCTTCATCAGAATTGTTTCGAATACGTATATTTCTTGCTCGTCGATCATTTAGAATTTTTACAATCGTCAGAATTCTATCTATTTAAACACAATCGGTGTTTTTTCGTCAGTGTTAAGATTATTAATTTTAAGCTTTATAAAATTAAATATTTCTTGTACTAGAGTGTTGTATTCCAGTGTTTTTTCTCAATGACAACCACTTTTCCGCTTGCAAATACATTCACACAAAGCGGATTCTACTTGACAAGTCTTAATACATGAAACAGTTCTGGCTCGTAAATGTTTTCTGTTTTGCTAGACAAATCATATAAGTTGATTCGACATCCTATTTCAATGTTCAAAGATAATGATTGAATTTGTAAATCTTGAATCTGATATTTGAGATCCCTTTCCTGTAATGGCTTCTTGCAACCAATTATCCTGCATTTTCCATTCTTGAAGAATAAGATTGGATATATTCCGCTTCTATCCACTACATGTTGAGGTTTTCCGGTTGGGAAATATAAGTTAATTCATAATATTTTTAGTTGGTTTTTGTGCCTGAATATGACAGTTATGCTGTCAAAATATATCGTACGAAGAGTCTTTTATTGGTGTTTTCTTTTAATATAATTTTGCTGTTGAATACATGAATAATCATTAAATAATATGGGTTCTTATGGCGCATATGTGCTTAGGCCAAAGTTTATATTAAATGCTACCATTATACACTTACCAGTATTACTTAATGTTATTCATGTGTATTTGTTATGTATAACAAAAAAACTAACGATAGAACTATATATATATGAACATATGTAAAGTAGACCATGTAAAGTTTACAAATATTTTTTCGACATTTTTAAACCGAAATTTTAAAAAAATCCAACGAATTTTTTTAATGTTTAAATATATATTGAAATTCTAACTGAAACTCTCAGAAAAAATCTATAGTTTTAATTCAATAGTTTTTACATTAAAATTCAAATTCGACTGGAATTTCTCACGAACCCTAAAAATTTGTTCCGAGAGTTTTTTTGGTTGTATTTGTTGTATTTTTCATCCTTCCAATTTCAACTTTCAAAGTATATTACATTGTAAGTTTTTAATGTATCAATTGATATTTCATCTATTCAATAATTTCAACACTTAATGTACTCTCCCACCTATTTTCCAACTTCTTCACCGACAATTTTCTTCATAAAATACATTGTCTATTAATTAAAATAGATGAGGTTGTAATGGGTAAAAGTAAAAGGTAATGAGTAAAAGTAAAAGAGCTATTAGGGCATTTTATGATCATTTTTAGTAATGAAAATATCAAGTTTTAGGCGATATTAACATTTACTATTAACAATACGTTAAGTGATATCCAGTACATTTCCCAATAGTATACTAGTTTCGAACTAATGGCTCTCATCAGTAATAGGCGGGAGTCGCTCAGATTCTCTTCGTGCCAGGTAAGTGTAAAAACAGTGTCAAGTTAACAATGTTATACACTTATCCTGATGCACTGGACATCAAATGAGTTTGCAAACTTTAGATTTAAAGCAAGAATCAGACATAGTGATTAATAAAATTAAGTTTTTCAAGTTGTTTTGTAGTCTGATAGCTTGTTACCAGTGTTGGGCCATCACTGGATTTTGTTTAAACGAATTGGAAATAGCACGCAAATATAGCAATGCAGATTTAAAATCAGACCCATAAACATCAAATAAAAAACCTTAAAATATGAGTAAAATGCAATTAAATTTAAAATCAAAAACATAAAATTAAATAAAAATAATAACAGATATGCACCAAGATCAGCAGGAAATTAACATAAAGATAACAAGATAACATAAAAATTTGACCGCAAAAATGGACAATTCATAAAATTTATCAAATAACGAATAAAATAGAATATTTTCAATAAGAAATATCCTATTAAAAAAATAAAATAAAATAAATTGTTCATTTAATATAGAAATTGACAAAATAAGAATAAGATATTACAATTAAAATCAAGATCAAATTTTGTTTAAATGCATTAAAAAGAACACGCAAGATTGGGGTCACAAAACAGGAATATATACCAATTCATTTTCGCGGAATTTTAATGCATGCACTTAGTGAGAAAAGTCATTTTCTCGCAACAAACTGTTCAGTCAAAACTATCAAGAGCATCAACTATCGGTGATAACTTTTTCATAATACGTTTATTTTCGAATTATTTTGATAAATATAATTGTAATAATCCCAGAACAAGGTTACTAAATAATTATGATGACGCGACATAATATTCTAAGTGATGAGTACGATTCCACCATATAATTAGTAAGTCATAGGGTGAAGTACACTGTCACCAGTCAACGAGGTCCATAGATGGATTTTAAATTACATGTAATAGTAGAAAGAAGCAAATAGCATTACAACACGTTATAGAGAATTTGATGAACCTAAGACATTTTACATCAAATATCTAAGTCATTTGCAGATGAGTTTAACCAACCATTATGACTATATATAATGATGATACTACTTTAGCTGAGTAACTAACCAAAAAATTTTTTTTGTTTAGAGATTAGATCGGCAAGAACCTTCAGTCAGGAACTTAGGGACATGCGACGGGAGAACACAGATTTGGATCGCCAACTCCTGCAATTATGTCGAGAAGTTCATCAAATCAAAGCTACCTGGACCGAACCTGCGAGAATGAAAAAGATCTACCAACGTCTCACTACGGCTCAAAAAGGGTCAAGAGGTGAAAAAATACTCAATCAGGCTCAATGAACTTAAATTCCGGGTATAAAGGTCGCACTATAGCGTGCCAAGAAGAGAGTGCGGTAACGTAACCCTTGGTGTTTGCTCCGGCACAGTTAGTCTACAGAAACCAGAATCAGCCGAACAACTCAAATAAGCGATCACAACATCATGCAAGGCCAGGTAGAGCCGAAAGACTTCGACGGAGTACCCAAGGCTCGGATAAATAAAACGACACATTATGTATTGTTCTTGGAAAAGGTGTGTTGGACCAGAACACAAACGGCCTTGCGAATGTTTAAATGAATCGGTAACACACATGCAAATATAACATGCAGCTTTAAATTCAAAATCTATGAAAACATCAATTAACCCTATCAAAATATGAGAAAAAAAGACAATTACCTATAAAATAATAAACATAAAAATAAATTAAAATAATAACAAAAAGCAACAAGATCCGCACGATATAAATATAAACATAACACGAAAACCCAACAAATTCGACCGAAATTTGATAATTTAACAAAAATGAAAATTTCATGAAAATGAAATAAAAATCAAAGAATTTGAATTAGAAATAATTCAATAAAAATTTCAAATAAAAATTATCAAATGAAATTAAAAAATAATAAAAATTAAGATTAGAATACACTAGAAAATCCCAAGGTCGAATTTTGTTTTACTAAATCAAAAAGAACACGCAAGGTTAGGGACAAAAAAATAGGTATATATACTGATTTATTTTTTCACAATTTTAATCAGTTTTTCAAACTTGAACTAGTTTTGTTTAAAAATCTATTTTAGGGTGAGTTTTATTTTGGAACTCTCTCCATGTCGCGTCCTCGCAATCTCGATGGAGCTCTGCTTGGATGTCGGCGTGGGGAGAGTAGAATTTGTATGATTTGTCGTTGGATCAAGTACTTATTATGTTGTTTTGTTAATATTAATAAATTATTTATAATATCAAAAATTATTTTCTCTATAATTATTATATTTCATGTCGAAATTTTTCCGGCCCACAGGCAAAGACATATCACAAGTCATTAAAATCAGACCTATTATTCAGATTCGTGTAAGTGCGTGGAATATCGCCGATGATCTGTGCCCGTGAAGACCCGGCGTGCGGAACGCAGGGATCGGAACGTCAATATTATCCCATATAGAAGAAATGAGAGATAAGGAAGCGGTCCTTGGGCTACTTCCTCATCCCTCAGTTTCTTTAAATTCGACCTAAATTATTCTACACACGGCTCAAAATCACCACACCGAGTAGTCCAGTGGGCACTCATTAATTATAATATGAACATAATGCGCCTAAGGTCAACCAAGGGAAAAGGTGACGGGGAAATAAATAAAATGAAATTATTGCTATGAAACTAAACTACTAATATAACCACAAAAAGTGTAAACTGTGAATGGGAATTTAAACTAGTTATTGAGCGATTACCCTGAACGCATAATAATTAATAGTCTAAGCGGATCATGAATCTAAATGAATCAGATTTGGGAACTTCAATGGGTACAATCATAGTTAAGTGAAATGTAGTAACGAATTTTAAACTGGGATCTCGGGCTAACCGTGATGAGGTAATTGTAAAAAACCCACAAGAGTAATTGTCTTAACCTAAATGAAAATTCTAACGGGAAAATGAACCTGAAACCGTCACCATAAATTCAAATCTAACCAATGCCTTAAACTTGATTACAATCATAGAATAACTGGCAAGAGTTGTTAATAATTAACCAAATTAAAAATCACCTAATTCACCTAACGAAACGATTAGCACAAACTTAAAATGTAAGTTTAATAGAAATCGTTTATACGTCCTAAATGTAAAGAATAAAATAGAATACCCAAAAGTAACCGACAATTAACTATAACGTAAATATGATTCGAGCTATAAACTCACCTACTCCTAATAATGGTTAAACAAAAATTCGCCAATAAAAGAAAAACTATCGTTAAAGTATAATCCATACAAATACTACTTACCTATGGATAAGAATTTATAAATTCCTCAACCCAAAAGAAAACTTTAACCCTAAGGATACGGAAATAACAATAAAAATTCGTAGTACTCCCCCATAGTGACGAATAGGCGATGAGACGTGATAATTTATTACAACCATACCCAAGTTCAATTAAAGGAATCAAAGAAACGCCGAGCTAAGGTATGCCCTAAATTACCTTTAGAAAACGCCACTCTCAAAAAAATCCTCTAAAGACATGTTGTAAAGAGGCTTACAATCATAAATAAATAAATTCCCAATGAATGTAATAGGAGCATATAAGAATTTGATTAATCAGAACTCCGTCCATTTTTTGGAAAACCACGCATTTCGATATTATGATTTTTATTGAAATACCGACATCTCTAAATTACCTCCGTCAGGTTTTTTTTTGACCAAATAACTAATGCCGAACGATTTATTTAAAATAACACAAAAGAGAAAAATCATAATGTTAATGAATCATAAATGGTCCCAACGAATAACTTCTTAAAAAAACTAAATAAGCAAAAATCGAAATCAAAAAAAATCATACCATTAATAATAATAAATTAGAAAATAGTCTGGCTAAATAAAATAAATCGAAGACATAACATTCGACAACTAGTACCCGTGAATTCTACTCTAAAGAAAATATGAAAATAAGATCAGTAAATAACAAAAATAAAAGATTGTACTGTTAATGATAAACCCGGAAGATTTCTCATTCGAATAAAGGGTCTGGTAACTGAATAATCCGTTTCCCCGAGTAATGCTAGAGGAATTCAATAAATAAGATCAATAAATTAACGAAATGAAATTAATACCTACTATGAATTCACAGCGGTCCCATAGTGGGAGGGTAAAGGGAAGCCGATATATAATTCCGCCGATGTGCCAGTAGCGTCTCAACTGTTCAATACATATACTTAGCACACACGTAAGCATCACCAATTCAATAGCCATGGACGAAATCGATTATTGCATACGTCACACGCATGCCAGTAACTTCGATATACACACAAATCAATATCCAATAAAAAGAAAAATGAAACCTATTAATATCTACCCGGAACGTGTAAAATCGTTAATCCGACAGGCATGACAATCCACAACAAAAAATTTTGCACACTCCACTGCGGTTCCGGCAGTGATGGAAAATCAAGCCCCGGGCCGATTCCATTAGTAATCCATAAAAGTCAAAATAAATATATCGCACACCGACACCACTAAATGCCCGTAGTAGTGACCTTACGACACACGCTCACTGCTAACCGGTGTGCGTACTCTCTTCCGAGTCTGTAAATGGCACCCCGATGCCGTATATTAAATGACAATTCAACGACAGATTGAATTTCAAATGGAAAGAAAAATGAATTCACCAGAAAGTTCGCTGAGCAACCCACCAGAAAACTCGTTCGATAATTTACAGGGGAATTCGTTCAATAATCTGCAGGATAATTCTTTGAATAATCATACTGTGGCCGGAATCATAGGGGAAGACGTCAAATTAGATAGGCAGCCTTTAAAAAGTTCTGAATCTCTCGTTTGGGTCCACCCATCTGTTGCAGACCAGTGGCGTCAAGCATGGAAATGTGCCCATAAGGAGAGGTACCCCGGCACGCCCCAACCTGGAGAAAAACGGCGAGAAGATATACTCCTGATAGAAGACACCATGAAACAATTCAGGGAGAAAAGCCAACTCGGCGGCCCAAGTCCGGCCCGAGAAATTCACGAGCGGGCTCAAGCCCTCCTGGCCTGTCTCCAGGACCGCCAACGACGGACTAACCTACTGGTAGACTGGGCCAGCAATTACTTAGCAAATGTCGAGGAGGACATTACCAACGCCACGATCGCCGATGCCTATCCACCCAGTCCAAGACCGGCCCGCAACACGAAACGACCTGTGTTCGTGATTTCAGGCTATTCCCCTGAAGAGGGACTAAAGAAGTTCTTCGAGGACTCGTGACTTCACCAACCCGTAAATTCTGTTTATGTGCAATAAATAATTATTTGAAAATTCGTTTTGTTTTCTCCACATTCTTAAACCATCTTATAAAATATGTTTGAAGTAACTGCCCGTGTGTGGATTTATGGATTTATTGATAAAAAGTTTTGATGTTCGTCATTACAGGGATGGAGCCCTTACCAATACTGCAGCTGGAGTTAGAACGCGCCCGAGCAGCTTACAAAAATCTCCATGAGCAAAACGTCCAGCTGGCTAGGGAAGTACAACAAACAAAGGACGTTTGGATGGAGCCCAAAAGGGTAAAATTGCTTCACCAGCGGCTTACAGCAGCCCAAAAGGGATGGGAAGAGGAGAAACAGTTGGTGCAAAGTCTGCGAATTCAAATAAAGGGGCTGGAGGTCGCACTGTCAGCCTATCAAGAAGGGGCAGCTGTGACCTATCCCCTCGTATTTGCTCCCGCTCAATTGGCTTACCGAGAGGCGATAACATCCCCCACCACGACCGCAATAGCAACCCCAACTACAAAATGTCACCGCCCGGGGCGGAAAGAGCAAGCTAAGCGCCGAGCCGCTCGATTGCTGATTAAGGCCTGATAAACTCAGCAAATGTATCTAATTTGTGAACAAAATGTTTACCTAATTTGTGAATAAATGTTGTTGAGTTATAGATTTTAGGTGTTTATTTCGGATTTATAGTGCCTGTAACACCGTATCCAACACATTAATATATCACTACAATATAATGAGTAGGACTGTTTATAAAATAGCATTGTCAGGTTATTTTGATACTACGATAAACTCTAATGTTAAACGTACGACAGACAAGGGACTGAATGAACTAAAGCGAGCGGAAGTCTTCTAACGACAGCTCGTTGGATCCAGGGGTTGTCCGAGCAATTACAGCATTAGTAATAGTGTTCACTTTTTGCGGACTTTCCACCCACTCGAACACATTTCCAACGTTGCCTAGCAACGGGTGCCGAGTGGTAGCTAGAAAATATTTATATGGCGTTACCGGGGTAACCCTACGAAGATTCAAACAAACATCAACATCCAGTAACCCACCAGGTGTAATATTATCAAAATAAATGTTTGAATTTGATTTTCTTCCTTTGCAATAATGAATTATAATGTATAGAATTAGCTAAATAATTAATTCGATAAGAGAGCACTTAAGGGACCCGATATAAGGCCGCGCCTTAGCAGTTCTGAAATCAGAGCTCACCTTTGGCGGTCTCATAACCAATGGTTGCAGCTCCAACTTCACCTAGCAACATGTAACCATTGGGAAGCTCAAAAGCTTGTATGTAAAGGGGTCAAGATCAGAAACCATTAACACCCCACCAGTTTCTGTGTTGAACTTGTACTTCACAGAGGTTAGATTGTATTTACCATGGTTTCGAGTGAAATGTTTCTTAGTTATTGGTCAATATTTCTCTGTTTCCGTAATTTTCTCTAAGTATTCTATTTTTCCATGTTTTTCTCCGGCTTTTGCAGTTTTCCGCGCTTTGTGGAAACCTAGGGTATCGCTCACAACAATTAAAGAAGAAAATATTTTATTAGGGGTTACGCTATTTTATCCCACAAATAAATTTTAATTATCAAATTAATAAAATCCAGTTTTGAAAGAAATTTAATCAGGATTTAAAAGAAATTGTAAATAAAATAAATATTTTTCATTACAAATTATTTATTTTTAAAATGTAATTAAATACTTAAAATTTATTTCATCATTTCCAAACTAAAATAGTTTCCTATTATTCAATTTTTTGCTTTGGAAATTTTTTTATATTTAATGTTAATAGGCTGAAAAACATTTTCATTATTCTTTTAACACATTAATATTAAGCTACTTAATTCAAATTTATTAAAAGTTTTAAATTTATAAGATATTTAAAATTTGGTTGTATTATAATTTACTATTTTGATTAAATAGCTCAGTCAAATTTCATATTTTATGTATTATTTGTATAATTATTCTTTCAATTTTAGAGAGTGAAAATAATTGAACGACAGCTGTTGCATATTACTCATTAATTAATACCCAATTAGCTATTTTACATTAAATCTACAGTTAAATTTCTTTCGTCAACAAATGAGAAATCGCAAGAAAATTAAACATTCAAGTAATAAAATGTCCGACGAAAGCATAATCGAATCTAAAGAAAATAAATCAAATTTAATTTCTAAAGTTTTTCTTGGATCATTTTGCATTATTGCAGGCTTCCTGAATTATGCTCATACATCTTATATGCAAGAAAACAATGTCATGTTCTCTCACTTGTCCAATCTAGAAAGAGAATTATCATTTCGAACGGAAATGGGATTCTATTATTCATTTTACAAACAAGTCATCAAAACGTTCGGTTTTGGGAACTCACTGAAAGTGCTAATGAAGGATAATATAACTGAATATCCAGATACAATCAACTCATTGCAACGATTTAATGTCTATCCGGAACTCTTTGTCGGTGTTCTGTACAAATATTTCATCGCTATTACAAGAGATTTGGGAATATCAACCAGAACTTGTTATATGGTCAATCGAGGTGACCTGCCGTCTGTTCAGAGTTGTGAAGGGCTTGGAGAACCGGCAATATTCTATGTCAATATCATCATGTTGATCAACGGTTTCATGATGAGTTTCTTCTTTCTCTTAGGGTATTTCGTGTCGGATAAAACGTTTCTCGGAGGCTTGATTACTTGTGCTTCTTACTTCTTCAATCACAGGGAATGCACTCGCGTTCAATGGACTCCTCCTTTGAGGGAAAGTTTTTCATATCCTTTCCTCGTCATTCAGCAGTTCTTTCTCATGTTCATTCTCAAAAATAATTCTTATAACGAAGTAATTTTTAAAACTATTTTTTTAATTCCATTTTTTATTAATTTTGATTTGAAAAATTAGTTAACTTTTATAATATGATAAATTAATTTTTATTAATTTGAGAAATTGATTTCTAATAATTTAATTTTATTGTTTAATTATTTTTTTAATTTAATTAAATTATTTAAATTAGATTTTATTAACTTTAATAATTATTTATTAATTAAATTTTTATTTATTTTTTAAAATTATTTTTTAAATATAATTAATTAATTAAAATTAGATTTTGTTAATTTTATTTATTCGATGAAATTATAATTTGCTGAATTCACGTTTAAATTGTCAACTAATGTTTGATGTTACCCATATATAATATTTTTTTATTATTATTTTATTTAAATATCATTAAGTATTATTGTTTTTCTTATTAATTAATTTTTTAAATTAATTTAATTTTTAAATATTATATTTTAATAATTTATAAATTAACTTTTATTATACGATTAATTAATGTTTAATTTTTTTCTAATTATAATTTATTTTTTTTTTAATTTCGAAAAATTATTTTTAAATATTTATTAATTAATTTTTGATTTTAATTATCAATTTAATTTTTTTTCTATTAATTTTAATTTTCTATTTTATTAATTATTGTTTATAATATTTTAATTTACCCTATTGTTTAAATTCGATTAATTAGTGTAAGAAAAAATTAATTTTTGCATCTTTTAATTTTTCTAATTTTATCATATATTTTTCAATAATAATTAATTTTTATTTTTATATAATGATTTGAATATGTGATTAATTAATATTTATAATTTGAATTATTAGTCGTAATTATTTAAAATTTTTTGATTTTTGATTTTAATAATCAATTTATATTTTTAATTAAATTTTTTTTTCTAATTATTATGATTTTATATTAGTAATAATTTGTATAATATATTAAGTCACTTAATTAAGTTTTTTAAAATTCGATTAATGTATATCTTTTAAGTTTTTTTATTTTTTCTACTTTTATTATTTATATTTTTCTAATTAATTATTTTTAATAACTTTTATAATGTTATTATTTTTATTAATTTTGAATAATTTTTTTTTAATATTTAATTATTTTAAATTTTTGATTTTATATTTTTAATTAAGGTTTTAAATTTTATTTTTTATTATTAATTTTTTACTTTTATTTATATATTTTCTAAATAATTATTTTTTTTATTTTAATTAATTATTTTTAAATATTTAATTAATTTCAATAATAATTAATATAATTAAATAAATATTATTTAATTTTTTTTCTAATGATTAAAAGTATTATAATGCGATTAATTAATATTTGTAATTTGATTATTTAATTTTTGATTTGAATAATTAGTTTCATTTTAATTAAACTTCAAATTTTATATTAATTATATTTTAATAATTTATTAATTAACTTTTATTATACGATTAATCAATTTTTAATTTTTTTCTAATTATAATTAATTACTTTCAATCATTTATTTATTAACTTGTATAATGCTTAATTATTTTTTAATTTAATTAATTTTAATTTTAAAAATTAATTACTCTGATTATTTAATTAAGTTTATTATTAATTTTCATATTTTTTATTATTTTGCTTGAGTTGACCTGTATGTATATATATATATATATATATATTCTCCCGTGTCGGTTCTAGACATATTCTTCATCCTATTACATCACAGCCCATAACGCATCCATTCATTTATCGCATCTTATCAGACGCATCATAATTGTAACTAAAGAAATTTTAATATTACGCAACGAATATTGATTTCCTCCCTACCAGTACAACATAAAATAACGCCTATCTTGGTCAATAAGCGGTCTAATCCGCCATTTGCCTCCTTCAATTTTATTATTATTATTATTATTATTATTATTATTATTATTATTAATATTATTATTTTTATTATTATTATTATTATTATTATTATTATTATTTTTATTATTATTATTATTATTATTATTATAATTATTATTATTATTATTTTTATTATTATTATTATTATTATTATTATTTATTATTATTATTATTATTATTTTTATAATTATTTATTATTTTTATAATTATTATTTTTATTATTATTAATATTTATTATTATAATTATAATTATTATTTTAGTTTCTTTGTTAATATTAATATTGTTTTATTATTTCATATCTTTATATTATAGGAAATTTATAATATTAAAATTATAAAATTAAAAAATTGTTTCCAATAAAGCAACTAGCCATGCTATAAATCGTAGCCGGTGATTCATTAAATAATTCCCAAAGTCAATTGCTTATTATTTAAAAAAGAAGCCAATATATTTTTAATTATTAATACTCGCTATTGTTATATGATTCTGTTTTTAAGGTATCAATCATGACGAAAATCGGATTCGTTTTGTCAACTTTGATGTCTTTACTATCATGGCAGTTTGCTCAATTCGCATTACTGACTCAGTGCGTTGCGATATTCATTGCCTATTTGATCGCTGGAACACCAGCGAAAAAAGTCATAACTCAAAATGTTTATATTCTTTTGCTTATAGTTGGTTTCGCAAATCTCCTTCTACAATTCGGTAACACCCTTTTATTGGCGGGACCTTTAACGCCTTGCATAATTATGGCCTGGGTTATTATTGGCATGGAGCCAATTTCTTTGTCAGGTCGTGATTTAATTTCTGATTATTTGTCCAGTGTCGTGACTAGAATTGAATGATCCCAGTGCAATATCTTACATTTTGGGCCCTCTGGTTGTTTCCAATACAAGTACAAATCTCTGTGCATCCGAATTAATGCGTAGCCAGTCCAATTTGTCTATTATTAAGCTTTCTCTAGAAAGATTAGAATATTTGATACAAATACCCATTCGGTTCTTAAATTAATTACCAGCCCCATTATTCAATGCGCTTGATTCGCCAATAACTTGATCACAAGACTAAAAATATTAACGAAATTATTTCACCTATTTTCTGGGACCTATGCACTTGTTGTCTCTGCTTAGTTACGGCACTGTTACAATTTTATTTCTATGGTTATTATAAATAATAAAAATAAAATAATAATTAAATTATATATTTATAATTGATTCCGCTATCGATAAGTCATATTAAAGTTTAAATTATGTTAATACAGTTAAACTTTGATATACCGCTATCCCGCTCTATCTCCATGAATTTATTAAAATAATTGATTGGTTTTAAGCCTATATTTTAATATTCTTGCCCCATTTTACCGCCATAGTTAAAATATCCATATATGACTAAGAAAAGAACAAATCGTTTAATTCCGAGCCAAAAGAAGGAAATCGTGGAGTTTATAATTAAAAATGATGGTATGTCACATGCAAAAGTTGCAACACATTTTTCTGCCAAATTTTCCATGGATATTAGCAGGTATACAATAGGTGATATTAAAACATACCGAGAAAAGTGGCTTCAAACGACGTTTGATTACAACAGAGATTTTATTAAACGTCCAAAATATCCTAAACTTGAATAATCGCTCTATTTGTGGTTTGTTCGGAGTAGAGAGCAAAATATAGTAATTAATCAAGACTTATTACTTGAAAATGGTAAAAGCTTTGCCAAATTACTGAATATTTCCGATCTAAAGTTTTCAAATGGGTAAATAAATCGATTCAAAACAATGAATCGAATAAAAAGTTATTCTTTGTCCGGAGAATCTGGTTCGTTTTCTATGAAAAACCTAAGCTCATATCTTGAAAAATTAAATCAATATATGAGACAGAAAATATATTTAACATGGTTGAAATTGGATTGTTCATTGAATATCGAGGAGAAAAGTATTAAAGCATCGATGAATTAACCCAGGATATTAAGCAGCCTAAGGTAATGTAAGAATTACTGTAGCTTTATGTTCCAATGCCACAGGAGCAGAGAAAAGAGAAATGCTAATCATTGGTAGATCTAAAAAACCTAGATTATTTAAAAACATCTCTGTAAGCACTTATTGTGATTATAAAGTTAATAAAAAGGCTTGGATGACTGCTGATCTATTTATGGATTGGATTTTTAAATTTGATGAGGAACTTGTTCATAGGAATGAAAAATTTTATTGTTAGTTGATAATTCTTCATCTCATAATCACTTAAATGAGTCAGTTGAAAATATTAAACTTTTATTTTCTGATCCAAACCTTACGCCATATATTCAGCCAATGGATCAAGGGGTATTAAAAACATTAAGGATTAATATAAAAAAAAACTACAGAAAAGGAATATTGATTGCCTAGATAATGATATTGAATACAAATTACCTTTTAATGAGGTCATAAGATGATGCCATAGTGCATGGTGCAGTGTAACACCCGAAAAAATTAATAATTCCTAGAGAAAATCAAATTTATTACCTATTGAACCTCAACAAAATTCTATTATGGAAATATCAACATCTGATTCAAGCTTAGAATTGCTATACGCCAATATGGCAATTAGATTGGTCCCTGAAAACGTGATTTCATTTGAAGATTTTATGCCATCTGATGAAGTTTTAACATCTTCAAATATATTAAATGATCTAGAAATCATTGAATATGTAACAAAGGATAACATTGAAACTACTGACATTTCAATGATTGAAATTGAAGCAACACAGAAATTCCAGATATAAAATTTGAAGAAGCTGAATGTGCTTTGGAAGTTATTTGGAAATTTATTGAAACAATCTAAAAAATCAAGGCCGGAAATATTACAATCACTGGAAATAATTAAAGGATTTTTAGAAAAATTTGATAAAAAGGAGAAAAATGACTTGGACAGATTTATTAATAAACAAGGTTGATTTTTTATTTGTTTTTTTTAATATTTTATTCAAACGCCGCTTTATCGCCAAAAATATTTTGTTTTCTCAAATGGAGATAAAGCGGGGTATATATATGTGACGGTTATATGTGACGGGTATATATATTGAAACAATCTAAAAAATCAAGGCCGGAAATATATATATGTGTGTGTGTGACGGTAAATGTACACTCTTGGTAAATGTGTACATTTACCGTAATATCTACTTACCGTAACACACACACACATATATATATATATATATATATATATATATATGTTTATATTTATAAAGATTCGGAGAATTTATTATTATTATTATTATTATTATTATTATTATTATTATTATTATTATTATTATTAAATAAAAGTTTAATTTAAATGGTTACTAAAAATATATTAATTTTTAAATTTTATATTAATATTGTAAAATATTATATAATTTACACTTAAAAATAAATTTAGAAAATTTAAAGTTTTTTTAATCAAAAAATTTAATAATCTAACAAAATCCAAATCCTAATAGTGTCTAAATCCTTCGTTTAACTCCCACTTATTTCTCTGAGATGGCAAAGTATGCTTTCGTTCAGTAAGCCTACTGTAGAAATTACGATATCGCAAAATTAAAGCAACAATGTAGTGGTACAAGTTTTTTTCAATAAATAATAATAATAATTAAAAGATAACGCCAATAAAAAACTTTTCGTACGATATATTTCGATAGCATAACTATCATCTTCAGGTACTCAAAACCAACTAAAAATATTCTGAATTAACATTTAATTTAAACAAATTATTTTTTATTAATTTAATTTTGTAATAAATAAATATTTATAAAATATATTCAAATAACTTTTAATTAATTTAAAATTTCATTTATATTATAACTTTTTAAATAACTTTTCAATAATAAATGGTATCAACAAATAGATGGAGTTGTTATGGGTTCCCCTTTAGCACCAACGATGGCATCAATATTTTTGGCTAGTTTGGAAAAGAAAATTGCTTCTTTCGAATTTGAAAATCCTTTTGTGTATAAAAGGTATGTGGATGATATTTTTCTTGTATTTGAAAACCAGAAACATGTAGAACCGTTTTTGCATTTTATGAACAGTTTACATAAAAACATTGTATTCACATGTGAAACGGAGAGAAAGTCATCAATTGCGTTTTTGGATTTGTTAATTCAACGCAAAGATAAACAGTATGAGACAGAGATTTATAGAAAACCAACTGATACTGGTCTTTATACTTCTCCAGAAAGCTTTTGTGAATTTAAGTATAAGAGAAATATGGTGAAAGGATTGATTTATTGTTCATGGGCTTTATCTTCTACTTTTGCTAATTCGGTAAAAAGTGTTGATAAATTGGTTGAGTTGTTGATAAAGAATGGATATTCTAAATCATTTTTATTGTTGATGATAAAAGAAACTGTTGATAAATTGATTAAAAATCCTAAGGATCCATGTTGTGGAAAGTCTGAATGTAATTTGTCGGATGGGTGTGAATTGAGTGTTGATCTGGGTGATGGTAAAAATGGATATAAAAAAATTGAGCCTAAATATGTGTTAGTATTGCCGTACTCTGAAGGCTTTACAAATTATAAGAGGAAGTTGGGTAAACTGATAGGAAATTTAGAGTATAAGATCGTCTCTAATTCGTGTAAGGTACGCAATATGTTTATTAATAAATCAAAAACTCCGGTTGGATTGTGTTCTGATCTCGTTTATCAATTTACATGTAATGGGTGTAATGCCACATACATTGGAGAGACTTCCCGTCATCTCTGTACTCGAGTTCTAGAGCATTGTCGATTGAAGGGTTTGACCAATATTAGTGAACACAATAGAGGCTGTAAAAGTGATATAGGAATGTCTGATTTTAGAATTTTGTTGAGAAGTTTTAATAGTTATTGGGAACGAGTGATATGTGAAGCATTGCTGATAAGGTCATTGGATCCAAAGATTAATGCGCAGAGTGCTGTGACTACGAATGTTTTGAATGTTTTTAAATAGTTTACGTATGTTAAATCATGTTTGTTTTTTTAATATTATTAAAATAATTGAAAATTTTAAATTACATTAATTTTTAAAAATAAGAATATAATTAAAAAATTTAAAATTAATTTAAAATATATTTTTAAAAATATTTATTTATTAAAAAATTAAATTAATAAAAAATAATTTGTTTAAATTAAATGTTAATTCATAATATTTTTAGTTGGTTTTGAGTACCTGAAGATGATAGCTGTGCTATCGAAATTAATCTTACGAAAAGTTTTTTATTGGTGTTATCTTTTAATTAAATCGTTGCCAAATTTATTAAATTATTTATTTATAAATAATATTAATAATAATAAATTCTCCGAATCTTTATAAATATAAACATACGGTAAATGTTCATATGTAAAATAGTGTACATTTACCGTCACACACACACACACACACATATATATATATATATAGATTGAAATAAAATAAAGCGCTAATCCAGCATATATATTATACTACAATATATTTTGACAGCTTCACTTTCATCGTCGGGTAGGTAAGATTTTGAAACTATATTGATTTAAAATGCTTTGTTCAAACAAATTTCTTCATTTAAATTTTAAAAATTAACCATGCTAGATGCTGTAAAAACATTTTCGTTTAATTCAAAATTTGCATTCATTAAAAGTTCAATATTTATTCAAATCAAAATTATATCTTTCATATTTCACAGTATTTAAACAAAATTAACAACGGCATTTAAATTTTATTTTATAATTAATTAATTTAAATTTTATTTAATAATTTATTTATTTAATATTCTAATAATTAATTTTATTAATTAATATAATAATTTATAATCAGATATTTAAATAATTTTATCTAATTTATCAAAAGTTAATTTAAATCTTTTTAATTTTAATCATTTTAAAACCAAATTTTATGTCCGTCGATAATTATGCTTAAATATCCTCACAAATCATTTTTAAAAAAATCAAACTCTGTTTTAAAAGTCTCAATTATTTTAAAAATTTCAATAAACTTTTAATAAATTATACAAATTTTAAAACAAAATATATTGTGGTATAATAGGTCTGATTGGCAATTTTTTTTTATTTAACTCAAAGCCAATGTTATGTGATTCTTAAAATTAATTTGAAAATTTTATTAAAAGTTTATTAAAATTTTGATTTTTTAAAATTTAATAAAATGAAATTTATAAAACAGAATTTATTGTTTTTAATATAATATATTTTTAAAATATAAAAGAAATTTGTTTGAATGAAGCAGTTTTAATCGATAAAGTTTCAAGTTCGAATCTAACTGACGATGACAGTGAGTCTGTCAATATATATTGTATTATAATTTATATTGGATTGACGCTTTCTTTTAATTAATTCAATGTCGATTTTTGTTATTGTTTTAATAATAAAAAAAATAATATTAATAATAATGATAAATGGATTAAATTGAGATACTATTCCAGGATTACGTAACTCTATTCTAGCACCATTGAGATGGATTATTCTCATAATTTCACTCATATTATCAACAGTTTTATTGAAGTATATCATTGGAAAGGTGCTTCAAATAAAAAGTGATGACCACATGTTTGATATTCTCCGAAGCAAATTTACGAATTTCACAAGTTTCGATTCTTTATTGTATACTTGTGCTCCAGAATTCGATTTCTATGATGTGAGTAGTGTATATTAAATGATTCATAGCATAAAATCAATAAATGGGGAGGGGAGAGAAAGGGGATACAATTATTTCACGTAGATTCCATTATAAAGAATTGCTGGGAGTGATGTCATCTGTTTTAAACTTTTTTTATATTTTTTATTTATAAGAAATATAGATTCTCATTTTAATAATAAAACTTTTAAATAAAAACACATTCGCTTTTTAAAAAGCTTCAAATTATTTAGTTAATTTATATATATTTCTAAAACGACCAGTTTATTATTATCAGTAAATTTTCTCAGTTAATTTAATTAATCAGTAAGTTAGTAAAATTAATTTGTCAATATACTAATTAAATTGTTAATCAATAAAGAAATTAATTTATAAGAAAATCTTTTAACATTTTAATTGAAACCAAATATTGAAATGCATTAATTTATTCAGATATATTAAAATGATAAAACGAATGGAATTATTAAATTGCCTTTTCATTTTTTGTTTTTACTAAAGAAAAATCACAAATACCTAAATTCTACTCTAAATCGGTTATTGAGAATTCTTCTCTCTGGACTCGTCTAAAATAATTATCTAAAAGTGCATTTTTGGTTTTATGCTCTTTAAATTTTAGAAAATAGCTCTGTAAATTTTTAATCTTTCTTTAATCGATTTTAGATATTTAATTATCGATTTTAGATATTTAATTATCGATTTGAGATATTTAATATCGATTTGAGATATTTAATTATCGATTTGAGATATTTAATTATTGATTTTAGAAATTTGGTTCTTATAATTAAATAGAAAATCACGAGAAATCAAGGTTCTCGTTTTTAAACTTATTTTTCGAGAAACAAAACTAAAAAAGAGAAAAGTCCTGAGAAATTCCGAGACGAGAACTCTCAGTCACAATATTTACTCCTGCATTGTGACTCCATTGGAATCAATGAAGTTAAGTAACTGACAGAAAGTTCTCCTGAAGTAATAACTTTTAAATCTGGAAATAACACCCTGGTTCACTGTCTGTATTATTTGGCAACAAAAAAGTAGATTTTACATTGTCAGAAATCTCATTGAGATAAATAATGGTCCTTTTTTAAATCAGGATTATAACAATGTTTAGTCCAATCCTCAAAATAAAGCAGCGGTCATTGAAGCTTTTTTGTAATGCTTCCAAAGAATTGTATAAGAATTAAACATTTTCAACAATGGGTTTTGATATGATGCTTTTAAACGTTCTAAAAAGCAGATTAAATTTAAAAATTCGAGGAAATGTGTTTTTTTGGCAATTACTACACAAGATGCCTCTGGGAAGGGAATGAGATTATGTTAATCATTTTACAGATACAATATATTTTTCTACAAAACCAATCTTTTTGTATAAACAAAGTAAATAAAAAAAAGTAGTCTGGGAATCGCAAAAGCTCTTATTGGAAACATACGCCCAGATATTTTTAAATGAATGTCCGTTTTTATTAGGAATGGTTTGGTTTTGTTTCGGCTCAGATCAATTCAATTTTAAGTGTTTAAAATAAATTATAATAATTAAAAAGTCAGTTTAGTATAAATTTTACGTCAACAATCTTTGTATCAGTTCTGAATAAAGAACATAATAAGCCAGACTTTATTGGCTAGGCCTATGTTTTAATTTTACTTGCTATAAACCAGTTTCAGTCTATTAACAAATCACCGATATAATTGACTCAGTTCTGGTTTATGATGCTTGACTGCTGATTATATAATCTTTTTTACATTTTATTATCATCCTTATGCGTAGTGATTGGTAAAAATATGAAATAATGAAACTAGGGGATTTAATTCTTGTTAAACACAGCATTAAATTTTAAAAAAATGTTGCGCCCGTGGCTGTTGGGTTATTTTCCCATTAGGCCTCCGTCACAAAAGGTTTGACATTACAGCACCAGTGCACCAATTTAATCTTCATTTTAGCTACCAGGGTCCCCTAGTGGTCCTATCTTGTAGTGCCATGTCAGTAATGATAACAAAATATTGATTACGTGTTTCAGATGTCATCGGTTTCTCAGTTGAATTCCACGGGTTTGTTGCCCCTGGCCCTGTGCTCGATGCTTATTATTCTTTTCTATACTATGTTCAAATGGTTACAACTGCTATTGAAAAGACCCGACGATAATTCTCTAAACCAATTGACCGATTCTGGATTCTGTGGCATCAATGATTTCTATCTATTTTTCCAGGTAAGTGAGATTATAATTATTCTCTACTGTTTTATACTCCCATTAAATTATGCATTTTTTCACAACATCCAACATCCGAATTTATGCAGGATAATATTCCCTATTTATAGATATTAAGACTGAAACGTAATTAACGTGGATCATTCTGCACCTTGAATCAATTAAATTAAGATCTCATATCTTTTAACAAATTTATTTATTTATTACAAAATTAAAATTCAGGTTGTTTTATTTATTATTAAAATAATTCATTCAGTTTAATTTTGACATTTATTCAATTATCGATCATAAATATTATTAATTGATTCCAATATCCAAATTTCACATAAATATTACTTTTAATTAATTACTCATAATTTGAGCATTCAGTTAGTTTTACGTTTAAAAGAGTTTCAAAACTTTTAATATCGGTCATTTTCAGTCAATAATAAAAAAGGTGAGCTAAGTCAATGGAAATATATTACAAAACTGCTATTGGGCATTCAATCTAGGTAGCGTGTCGGAATTTAATTATACCATATTTCATCAAAGATTAGATTATGAAAATCACGGACACATTATGAACAGTTTATAATTTAAAAGCTATCATTAAATTTACATTTTTAGGTTTTTTAAAATATTTTTAATTTTTCAACGTTAGAATTTGTTATTAAATGAATTTATTATTTATTTTCCAAAAGGTGAGATATAAATTTATTGTTTTGTGTGATTGCAGTAATTTTCTCGCCCTTTCTGACCTCAGTCAATCTTTTTTTTTTATCAATTTCTGCATTGATAAAATATTAACTTTTAAATTTTATAATTCAATTATAATCTTAGTTTTTTGATGCCTTTCTACATTTTCTCTAATTTCCTTTAATTTGTTATCATTTTCCAAATGTTTAAAAAACTTAACATTATTATTGACCACCTCTTTGCTCTTCCCACACTCATGTAAAGGTGGAATGTGATAAAATGTTTGAAATATCCTCAAATTGTTTATTGTATATTTTTATTATAGAATTATTGTGTGATCAATATTAATTTTCTGCTTTTCTATAACGTGTGGACAGTTTTATAGCAATTTGTAATTTTTTGAAATTTAATTATCTTGTTATAAAATAGAATTAGTTCTAATCTTTTCGTAATAAAACGTTTAAACTTATTAATAAATATGTTCCCAGTTTTCATTGCATTTATTCCCATTCTCATTGGAAATCTGCTTATCTTAAAACTTTTGAAAATGCTTCCGAAATCTTTAGGTTATCACTAAATTTCCAACATTTTCATCAATCATTTGATATTTTTCCACATTTTTCGGTTATTATTTCAAGTTAGGATTAATTATATCTAGATCTAAAAATGTAGCATTCATCCCATAATTTTCGCATTTTGGTCTAAAGCTACCTATTTCTATCTAGGTCTTGTCAATCTAAATGATTTTTGCTAACCAATTTGAAAATGCATTATAATCCCGTGGACGCATATATATTTTTTAAGGAAAAATTATACTAGAATAAATCATTATTATGGTTTTCAATTATTATTCATAAATGAACAATGCAACAATTAGGCATATATATATATAATTTTATTTTATTAATTATGATAGCTGTCAATAAAAAATAGAATATTTAATCAGTGAGATAAAATATTTATGTTTCTTTCACTTAGCTTGGACTGCCTAAAGTCAAAAATATCACAAAACAGCTTAATGAAATTGTGTTTAATCTCGAAAGCCAAGAGTTAGCCACTATTTCTTTATTGTAATAATAGCAGGTGTATAATTACACTTCATGTTGTGGAATAACATGAATTTATAATATAAGAAACAAATTTTGAATCTTATATTATTTAAAAACATACTTATCCATTTATGAACGTTTGTATTTCATGAAATAACATCATCTAGTATCGACATTATGCACGTTACGGTTTAATATCTTTAAAAAAAGAGTTACCGAAAAGATAATTGCATAAATGATAGAGTATTTTAATTCTGAAAGATCATTTTGGATAATCAAAACCTCGACATATTATATTCAAATTTAGGAGATGAACTGGAAACGACTATAATATGAATTTTATAAATTATTTTGTACGTTTTCGTTGATTCTTAAAAAAAAATTTGAAAAATAGAAATATTTGAAAAAAATTCTTATAAGTAATTTTAAGGTAAAAATTAATGAGTCATCTAGTTGAATTGCACATTAACTGCTATTATAAATTGCAACTAAATCCGGTAGCGGCCTTAATGAACTCTATCATTAAAAGGATAAAGGATAATTTAAGTAATGTTTTCAGTATTTGTTCTATTTACTCAAGTTTAATGTGTGTTTTAATACTTATTTTCAGACGATTGCATATTCAATAATGGCTGGCCTCATAATGAGGCTGAAATTATTCGCAACCCCACAATTCTGCATTATGGCTGCTTTAATGTGCAAACCTAAATGGCCTCTTATAAAGTTATCAGAGTTTTTAATTGTAAAGTGCATGAAACCGTCAGGTTCCCATATTTCACAAAAACTCGCCAAATACATTCAACAATGGCCGATTGTTCTCATTTTGGCTATTTGTTCAATGGCAGGATTTAATAATTTGAAAGTTAGTTTAATAGAGCTCCCTAACGGTATAACTGGTTGGTATTATTCGCTGCAGAACGAGTGGAGCATTCAGGGATCCTATTCAAATTGGGACCAAGAACAACTAATGAACCACGTTATAAGCAATACCAAGTATAGTGATTCATTTACCGGGCAAATGGCAACTATGGCAACATTACGGTTAGCAACGGGGCGCCCGATAATTATTCATCCCCATTATGAAGATGAGGAGTTGAGGAAAAGGGTTCACCTCGCTTACTCTGTATATAGCAAAAAATCAATCAAGGAAGTTTGGTTATTGCTTCGATCAACTTTAGGAGTAAAACTTTACTATTTTAATGTTAACTATAAAATAATAATAATCAATAAATAATATTAACATCAATATTGAATAAAATAATAATAATCAATAAATAATCAATGCATATAATAATAAAATAATCAATATAGGATATAACAGAGCTGTGAACCCTTCAAAATTCGTGATCGGGTCAGTTCCAGCTTAGGTTTTGGGTGCAAAATATTTTCTAAAATTATAAAATCAATAAAAAATTTAAAATAAATTTTTTCCTATTTTATATAAAATTAATAGATTTATAATCATAATCACTTGAAAAAGTCGGTTCCGAAAATTCGTGAATATCAAGAAACATCGATATCTTTACTGATTCATAGTCAAACATTTTTAAAAAATAAAGAAATATAATGAAAATAAAAATCAATCAGTGGTGAAAATTAAAAGAAATTATATTATTATTTATTAGTAATTATTACTTCCCTCTGTTTTCTTTTATTGTTGTTTATTGAAAAAAATTCCATTCAGTTTAACAAATAAAATATTTTTAAGCGACTCTTATTGTTTGTTGTAGCTCTTTGAGATGATAAAATAATTTTCAACGCTGAAAAGGCTCTTTTAACCCCAGCTAGTGTTGCTGTAACAGCTAGAACTTGAGAGGCTTGATGTAATAATGGATATTGAAGTTTATATTTTGCTTTGATTATTTTAGAAGCTTTGCATATATATTCATTTTTATAGTGGTTGTCAGATGCGAGTTTAATTATTTCAAATTAATTAAAATAAGTAATTGTAAGGAAGTTGAAATTATTAAATTTTGTGTAATCTATACAATATTGAGAATGAATTGATTTAAATTTAAATTTATATAAATTATATAGTATGTTGAGATGTTTTACTGGAATTATTGCTCATTAAATAGAGTTATCGAAGCTTTGAAAATATATTTAAATAACCTGACGATTCATTTGTTCCTTCTGCAACTGATAACCGTTGAAGCGTATTGAACATTGAATTCTGCCGTGTAATCGAGAACAGCTTTTTCTAAATTGAACATTTGAACTAAATTTAATATTTGGTGTCCGTTGTTTCTTATAAATGTTTCGGTGTAGACCAATAAAAGTAGTGACTAGTGAGTCATGTGGCACAGTCACTTCTGATTGGCTGAAAAAGGCATAACACACTTGATGCCTCATTCTTTGGCGGAAATTTTGGTATAATAATCAATAAATCATATAATTAATAATCAATAAATTATATAATCAATAAATAATATAATAATCAAGAAATAAACTTTAAATTTTTAAAACGTGAAAACCAGATTAACCTTTCTTTGTTTGAGTTCTGGCGTTGCACAAATTTCAGCAGTCCTGTGGAGTTATAGAAATGTGTTTTTGAAGGAATTTGAGATGTATTCATCGAATACATTCCTCCTTTCGTCATCATAAACTGATTTGCGTCCTTCTGTGAATGCATTTTCCTGGTCGTTATAGTTGATAAAGAGGGCAAAAAATCGTCAATTTCACTACAAAGCATTTTAACATTTTCTATATGCGATTAAGGAAATGTGACAATTTCCTACCGCTGGGGGCTGCACCAATAATGAGGAGGGATAACGGAGTGCTACAGCCCATTTGCCCATCCCTATATATATATATATATATATATATATATATATATATATATATATATATATATATATATATATATATATATATATATATTGCATTTTACTGCTCGTCCTCACATCAATCTCTCCTATTCTCATTGACTCTGATATCACTGGATAAATCCATCTTCCAACTAGATATAATTTAACTCAATCACTTATCATTTCCAAGCAACCCAATATTTATAATTTGTAATTTTCCCTTCAGGCAAAATACCTTATTTATGAGCATGCCCATTGCCAGATGAGGCAAAACAAGGCCGGATGCTCCTATCTGGAAATGTGGGACATAGAAGATCCGAGCAATGCTGGAAAGGTGCCGGTTTGTCTGAAATTTGAAGAACACGTGAGAGGAATGCTCATGAATCAGCGATCAAATCTTGGATCTGATTTGGATAATTATTTCAGATGGAAATTCACTTCCGATAATGTGCATTATTCCCTGTTTGAGGTGCTTGATGTAGCGGAATAAATATTTTGTTCTTGTCTCTTTATTTCGATTATTATTTTTTATTATTATTGTTATTATTATTAATTTTATTATTAATTAATATAATTAATTTTTATTATTATTTATTATTAATAATTAATATTATAATTATTATTATTTATTATAATAATTATTATTTTTATTAATACTTAATTAATTATACTTAAAATATTAACATTAAAGATTGTGAAAACATTAATTGCATCAAAACCATTATAAAATATATCAAATACTTAATAACTTATTTCACTAAGTTGAAACGAAGTTATAAAATATTGCAATCAATTGTATTAAAATGATAATTTATTTAATCAATTTGTAACCAAATATTCCAGTGAATTGCATCAAAATGATAAATATTACAGCAAATTGCAGCAAAATACTTCAATTTTAAAACAAGTAGTGTATACATTTGTCCTAAATAACTGTTTTCCTTCATTTAAAATTATTTAAATATTGTTACATAATAAATGATCAGCAATATAAATTATAAAATGGAAGAATTTAAATGTAATATTTTTATTTATAATTATTAGTTCGAACTAACCGTAATCGTGAGAGTTGAGTATAATATTTAATTTAGATTTTATTTTACAAATCTAAATTAAATATTGTCAATTAGTTTGTAATATAAATCTTAATTCTGCCTAAAATTAAGACTTTTCTTTTTTAAGAATTTACTTATTAATATATATTTTAAATTACATTTTTATTATTACATTTTTTTATTCATTCAAAATTTATTTTTATTACTCGTGTTTTCAGAATAAAGTTAATTTTTGTTTTAGTTATCTGTGTTATCGTATCAGATAAACAATAAAAATAATTTATATTAGTCGTTATCTCGTTTATTATATTTGACAATTCATTTTTTAGTAACAATTTGTTAATGTAATTTTTTAGTCTGAATATCTTACTTTTTTGCTTTTATAAAGAAAATCTAAATAATAAATGATAATTGATATATAGGATATTTTGACCTGAAAATAGTTAAAGAGATTACATGTTTGACTCGTTTTACCCTTTGTCCGTTTCTGATTCTCCCTATTGTCCCCATTTGTCTTTTTTGCAAATACCACCTACACCTTTTTTTAGATGCTCTTTTAACAGAATAATTATTTGCAAAAATGTAATAATAATACACAATTATTATTACACAATAATACACAATAATAATAGACAAAATTGAAAATATTTTATTTCCGTAAACAACGTCATAAAAGTAGCAACATGGACTGCAAACTCTCAATAAATACACAAATGTCTCCATCGGATTGTCCGATTTTATCTTTAACAATATTAAAGGCTTCATCTAAATCCTCTATGCAATTTTCTATGATTTCTGCATCCTTGGATTTGTGTGCCCAGTTACATTTGTAATAATGCCAAATGAAACAATCAAGGGAATTGTACAGATCATATATTTCGCGCCCTCCAAACTCAAAAGTTTCGTTTTCATGACCAATGATTTCATAACAATTTTCTGAAAAGTTTAACCAAAATTTTGCTTCGATTTCAAAAATAGAGCCTAATTTCTGCCGTAGGCCCAGACGGAGTTCATTAAGCTCCAAAACTTCAAGCCCCGATGACATTATTGAGAAAATTTCTTTGACAGATATAAAAAATGTATTAATGATTTTGCGCACACGTTCTGAATTGTTCTCATATGCAGTTAGATAGGATTTCTCTTGGTCACTTTTGATTGGCTCTTTAACTTTTTCAATATTTGTATTGGTTAATTTTGTCATGATTTTTATGTGATCATTGGATAATAAAGGAAATAAATATTCCGCATGTTTTAATCCATTGGAAAAGAAAGAATAGATACTTTTTATTGTCACTTCGATTGATTCAACGTGAATAATATATTCTTTGCTGACATGCTTTGAATGTTCTGATAATCCTAATAAATATTTCATAATTTGGTTCCGGGTTATGGATCCGTTTTGGTAATGTTCAATGCTCACTTTTGCAGCATGAATAAGTAAATTAACAGTCAAAACAAGAAACCTGATCCTAAAAAGCTGAATTTCAAAGTGATTTTGCAGATAGTTTTTGATATCAGAATAAGACTTTCTTCGACAAATTTCTTCACACTTAAAATCTTTTTGAAAGTTTCTTTGAAAACTTTTAAATATATTTTCTAATTCTAATTCCGATGTTTCTTTGTTCATTGATTGAAAATGCGATGAAATATTTGGCAGCTGGATCGAAATGAATCTGAGATTTTTAGAAATAATTTTCATTTCACCGAAATAGGAAATAAATTTATTAATGTTATTTTCATTGCTTAGCAGCATTGTCATTTGATAATAGTCAGAAAATGTTATGGAGCTTTCCATAGTTCCTGCCATGTACTTAAGCGATGTAACTAATCGTCTATCTAGTGGACAAATCGACTTAATAACCAACCATTCGTCCACACAATCACGACAAAACGAATGTCCACAGCTTACAAATGTTATTTTCGTCTTATTGGTCGTTAATGAATAGCAAATCAAACATTCGTTATTGCTTTCCATTGTAATCTATTTATTGATCTTGTATAATTATTAATTGAATACATTGGGAACTTTTATTTTTAATTATTTATCCTTATTTGATTGGTTAAAATTGTTTAAAAATTTTAATTATTAAATATTTTTAAATTTATGCTATATTAAATATCAAACAAATTTGAAATTAAGTTTTTAGTTGAAAATAATGTTCCGACAAAATTTCAAAGGCACAGTATATTTTAAAGTATATTTTAAAATTGATTTATAAAAAATATTTATATATTTTATTTGAAAAATGAAACAATCAAAAAAATTATAGGATAAAGCTGATTTTATTTTTAAAATTTCTATCAACTGCTTTAGTAATTCATGATACATTAAGTGATACCAAGTAAATTTCCCAATAGTATACTAGTTTCGAGTTAATGGATCTCATCAGTACTATGCCAGGAGGCGCTCAGATTTCTCTTTGAAATTTTTAAATTTTCAGTTAAATGGTTTTAAAAATTTTTTAAAAACAATACATTTTTTCAATTGTAAAATTTCTAACTAATAATTTTGATTTAAAATTTAATTGTTTTTTTACAAAAATTTCTATGTTTTTCATCAAATTTTTATGTAGGTCACAAAAATTTTATATATAATGACTCATTTTCAAAACAGTGTAAAACATTATAAACTTATCTATATTATCATTATCATTATTATAAAACTATTATCATTATCACCAGCATAAATATTATCATAGCCATTATTATATTATGAATCATGGACGTAGCCAAGATTTCAGTTTGGGGGGGGTGGTAAAATTATATATTATTGCAATTCATCGAGCAATGTTAAAAGTTGACAATGAAAAATAGAAAAGATTTTTATAAGATAATTAACAAATTTATTATTAATTATTAATAATATAATATTAATTCGCCTTTGTCCGTTTATTAATTCAGAAAGTATTTCATGCGGACTTAATGTCTTGTTCAATATATAAAAAAGTCAAACTATTTAACCGTTTTTCATCCATGGTGTTCCTAAAATATGACTTCAGGTATTAAAGTGATGAAAAAGAACGCTCTGTTTATGCAAAAAATTAAATATTATCTACACATCATGACTACTTTTATTAAAGACTGCAAGCGAGTTTTAACTTTTGATCTTAAATATCTTAAAAATGTTTGATCTTAAATATGTTTGATGTAAATTGATAGCAATATGGTTATCAATGTTATGGTTATCAATAAATCAATCAATAACTATAGTGTTTTTATAAATGTCTAGATATATATTTATAAAACTTTAAGAGTAAAAAAAAAAAAAAATAAGAGTAAAAATCTTTAACTTAATTAAGCTTTGTGGAATAATCTCCAGTTTTTTCATGTCGTTTTTATATAGTTTAATAACTTTAACATTGCCGAAATCAATAATTGACCGTTGCTGATGCTTCCGAAACTCTTGGAGGTGAGATGGACAGAGTTCTCCTTCTCATTAGTAAATTCCATTTTGGTATCTTGGCATTCTTTGGTGTTTTAAATGGAAATTTCCACTGATAAGGAAGCACTTGAATTTCTCAAACGATCCTTTACCCACGAGGAACAACTCCATAAGGTAAATTATAAATACAATCATCTTGTTTTTCATCATGATATGTTTCTTCCGTTAAATCACAAAGGAGATTTATGGATGTAAGGTTTGAAATATTCAAATTCTTTCACTAAAACAATTTTTTTGAATATTTTTGTTTTGTGAATACTATGAAATCATTCAGTTCACCTGTGGAAATAAAGGAATATCCTTTTTTAATTTCTAAAATGCTTTTGCTGCTAGAAGATCAATTTTAAGTTAAATATGACTTGAATCTGGCTCAGAGGATATTACTAAGCGGAATTAAAGTTAGAATATCTAAAAATAAAAAGCTAATTGACGAGGAAGTAAAAGAAACCAACCGATGCAGAAGACAACAGTGAAGTAACCCAAGAGGCAAAATATTCCAGTCATGCGAGGAAAATGACCAGAATAATTATAAACAAATAATTAATGATAATAAAAATAAAACTTATGGGAAAAACGAATGGGAAACAATAAATGAAATGACCGAAATGATAATAAAAGTAAATTGAAACAAGAAATTCATTAAATCAGTATACAATAAATGCATACTGACGAAAAAACAGAACAGCAAATCTCTGTGGAAAGCCGCAATAACAAAATATAAAAACAATTTAAAAAGAATTGAAGTAGAAGAATATCAAATATATTAGGAGAAAATAACAATAAACAAAAGGCATACCGAAGAATTGTACAAATGGGTACAAAGAGAAGATGTAAGAAAGCCATACAAATGAACAACTTTATTCTGCGAAGGACAATAAAATAAGGTATATATTTGATAGGCGCGATGATTTGGCCTGGAGAAATTATTGTGGAGACATTGGATAAAAATAAGGAAATGGAACCAATAACTGAATTGTGGCGAAAAATTAAACAAATATTTAATACTGAAATAAAAACAAGATTATAAATGAAAACTGAGTATAAAATGAGAAAACCAAACGAAATTATAATGACAAGTTATTGGTGAGCTTTGATGAGCTTTGGTGAACTCTAGCAATATGATTTCTGTTGCATCTTCAATTACTAATTATTGATGCAATCTGTGATTTTCCATGCTCGTTGTTACAGGTGTTCAGGTATTTATATATCTGGATATTTCATTTGCAATTAGAAATTGCGCTACTTTATACAAATCAATAATATAAAATGATTTCATGTCTCAAGCTCCACTCTGCGTTTCATCAGCAGCTGATTATTTCTGATTGGTGCCGAATTCAATGAAATGAGCCAATTGTAAACCGGAATCCCTCATTTATGTCATTTGCTGGTTTCTTCCATCTGGCATCATAAGGGCCATCAGAATATTTTACTGTTTCATCTCGCAAGATATCTCCATTTTCTGTATCGATTACATCAATTGTGTCAGTATATTTGAATGGCTATGCCAATTTATAATCTAAATTTCCTAGCATCAGATGGAAACCAACATAAATTCCAACCAATGAACCCAAATCAATAATATAAACACTCAAACACATTTCGTATCCGTTTATCCCGGAATAAAATGGCTTGCTATAGATCCGTTTGCCTCTCTCCTGTTGTAATAACCTCTAAATTTTCCCTTCAAATCCCCAGCCAATTGCTACATTTATTAATCTCGTTTCTTTCTCTATCAGTCCTGATTCCAAATGATTGATTTCCATATCAATAATCCGTTTTAAGGTTACCCCGTCATTGTTATCCACTCTCAATGTGCCACCAACATTTTGCCCAATCATTTCATCGATTTCTCTCCTCAGCATTTCCACCTGAAAATAAATCACAAATTCAAATATTTCAATTATAAATCAATTTCGCCTCTTTATTCAGTTGCTGCTGCTGTTGATAATGATTTTGTTTCAATTCATCAACTTGCTGTTGGAATTTTGTCTCAATCATTCCGATTTGCTCTCATCTGCATTGCATATACACATCAATAACAAATCAATAATCAAATACAAATCAAATACTGCATTGATTGATTGAGCATTTGTTTCCATCTCGCTTCTTAAATACTTAATCTCATTCTTCAGTACCACCATTTCCTCATTTAGCTCCTCAATTTCTCCCCGGTTTTCCATCTCATTCTTTTCCACCTCGCAAATTTTTTCTGCCGCAGTCACAAATATCAATCAAGTATTTTCATAAATAAATTTACTTGTTGATTTGCTGATTGCAACTTGATATTATCAAATTTATGTTTGAATTCTTTGTTTTTTCTATTCAATTCGATATTTTCTTTATTCATTGATTCCTTTTCATTACGGAAATCATTGATCAGATCAATAAACAATTTTCTTTATCAATAATTGTTCTCATTAAAATGGGTTTTCGTTTCGTCATCAAGCACTTCATTCATTTCACATCCAATCGCATTAAAAGAGCCACTGATTGGATGCTTGTTGCAGGTCCTCATGTGGTTTGCTATCGTTTCCAACTCGCCTTCAAATTCACAATTTAGTTTTGGACATTTCACAATGATTTCTGATATTTTGATGTTTGCGTGAAAGTCTATCACAATATTGTTGGCATAATTTATCATTTTCTTTTGACAGCGCTTTGATGTTCCTATGACAGAATTTATCATTTCCGTCCAAATAATGCTTAATGCAATCGGAACAAAATCGGCAACCACAAGGCGCACTGCAAGCTTTAATCATCAATTTATTACAAATATTACATTTCAATCCTATGGTGATTTCATTCACAATTTCAAATTTGTTTTCTTTCATAATTTTAAAAATACTTTCAGACATTTAATCTAGAATAGAAGGTATTTCAAATTAATCGGTCCAATTAAATACTTAAAATAAGAGAAATAAATAAAACAATTAAATTTTATTTATTTTTATTGAAGCGACAGTTTGAATCATCTCATTCTGAGAAGATGATGACGAAAGGCTGGGGTATCCTTTTGCGTTTTTAGAAGACCATTGTAAGTGGACTGCTAGGTCTGGATTCCATCTTGCAATGATATTGGTGATTTACAAGAACTCCTCGCGGTTTGATGAATCAGTGCTTTCCTCATGACCCCAAAATGAAAAATTAAGTCTTGCCAATGTGTTGGTAATGTCTATGAGGAGGAGTAATATTTCTTGGCGCTGCTGCCGTTCTTTACAACCAATTTTCAATTGCCTCTTACGTTCAAGTGCTAGCTGAGCATCGATTGGGACTGTTCTTTCAAGGTTTGATCACCTTTTCATGTTTTTAATATGGCAGTCTGATTTACTGTGCTTGTTAAAACCTTTTTCATTTTCTAGAGTCTGTGACCAATTATGATAACTTTCTGTCTGAAATTTTGCATACTGTTTCACCTGTCTAATTACTCGGCAAGAAAAGCAGAAGACTGAATCCTTTTCATCGTCGTATTCCAGCCAAGGTCTATCTTTATATTAAAATTGAAAATATATTTAACCAATAAGCTATTTTAATAATCAATTCAATAAGAAAAATTAAAAAGTTAATCGTGTTTAAACAATTTAAAGATTTAATAAAGTTCTTTAATAATGTTATATCTATTAGCTATTTTATTTTTTGAAATTAGACTTTACATGTATATCATATCACCAATCTTCATGACTTACCCGTAGGCTTTACTGTTTTAAAAACATTCAAATTTCCAGTGTAATGAAACAAAAGTGTTTTACATTAAAAGTGTTTCACAATATTTAAGTTTACATATTTAAATATTAGTCAGAAATTTATATTTCTTTATTTATATACAGCCAAGACATATCACATCAGTTGATCAGAGATAATTCTGAAATTTTTAAAGAAATCACAATTCAAAAAGGTCGAGTCAAAAAAATTTTTACCATACAAAATTTGGGTGTGGCCAGGCACCAGGGCACCTAATGGCACGACGCCTATGACAGAACATATTGGTGGGTCTTTGTGTGTTTAAATTTTTGCGACTAAATGGTTGTTACCCAAAAAACCCCATACAAAGATTTTTCTCTTACAACTCGGCACCCGTTGATAAGCAACATTGGAACTCTGTTCGAGTGGGTTGATCGTCCACAAAAACTGAGCGCTATTACTAAGGATATAATTGATGGGATGATCCATGGGTCCAACGAGGTACCGATAGAAGGCCTGTGCTCGATTTTGATGTAAAAGTCCGATTATTCTCATATACCATTCAAATGTTTATATATAAGAAAACATGAATAAAAATAATAAAAATTTCAAAATTATAAAAATCAATTAAAATTAATAAAAATTTTGAAAAAAGTAAAAATCAATAATTTTCACAGGGAAAAGTGGTAACCGGTGGCAAATTTGATAGTGAAGACGAATAAAATATAATTAGACTGAAATAAGATATATTGAAGGGTCGGGAGCCCAAAAACAAATTAATTAATTAATTAAATTATTTACCGACGAACTCATTAATCAAGGGTCGCCGAGCTGAACGTCTACCACTATAATCCTTATCAGTATTATAGCTACTTTAATCCTTGTTATTGGTATTGGTATTATCGTTGTTATGGTTATATACACTGTTTTTATCAATTGTTACTGCTATTATTATTATTATTATTATTATTATTATTATTATTATTATTATTATTATTATTATTATTATTATTATTATTATTATTATTATTATTATTATTATTATTATTATTATTATTATTATTATTATTATTATTATTATTATTATTATTATTATTATTATTATTATTATTATTATTATTATTATTAAATATTTAGTAGTGATCCCCCTTTTCTCAGTTTTATTAGAATATTTTAATTAGATAAACAATTGAGCCGCACTTCACTTTTATTTTACAGTTTTCTATAAAGTATTTTAATTATTTGGGAAATTTTGCGCAGCATTCCGCCCATATTATCCATCTCAACTTAATAGAATTTATTTAGTTTTTAAAACTCATTTAAATTATTACTTTTTCATTATTTTTGGTCGTTCGGATCAATCTTTTATCAACGGCTCTTTAATTTAACAGTTGCAACGATTTCGCGATTTTTCCCGCTACTCTTTCTTTTTCTTTGTCTTTAGGATCTATTTGTGTTCATATGGTATTTAAATAGTGCCCACTGAACTACTCGGTGTTTAGTATTTTAGCCATACATGTAATTCATTTTAGATCTATTTTTCTGACGTTGGGGAAAGAAAAAAGAACTTAAAGACCGGCTCCTCGATCTCCTTCCACCACTATAAGCTATCATTTTACGTTTAGATTGGCCGTTTACCACGGGTGAACCCTCACTGGCACAGCTCCGTTGCAGATGAACTGCGCTTATACGAACCTGTTAATTATGTATATTTACTCTCTTGTAAGATGTATTGGCTGTGGGCCGAAACAACAAATAAATAAGTAAATAATACCATTTTAAGCTAATCCAAGTTTCATTAAGGTAAAAGCTTCAATGTAAAATTTCAGTCGTAAGAATTTATTCGACATGTCACATCTCACGTAGTAGTTGGAAGTCCATAAATTCACATAAATATTGTCAATTCGCATTATCACAAATCATTTTATCATTATCGATCAATAAGTTCATCATGCAGTCATTCATATAGCAGGTACACATTCATTTTAAATCATAAGTCAATGCTCGCACACTAACTGAGTTGTTGTGTTCAGAAAAAACACTTACCAGTGTTAATTGCCTGGATACACGGCTCTCAGCTTGTTACACACACAACAACTAAAAACTCAGACTGAAAATTTGTCAAAACACATCAGTATATATACATACAATTTGACCCTAACCTTGCGTGTTATTTTTATTTCAATAAAACAAAATTGGACCTTGAAATTATTTGAGCTATCTAAATCTGATTGTTATCATTTTCTTAATTTAAATTGACAATTTATTTCTAAAATTTTTTAATTGAATTTCCTAAAATATTTTATTTTAAGTGATTTATTTTCTACTTTTATATAAATTGTCGTTTTTGGGTCAAATTTTCTTGTTATTATGTTATTTTTTTATGTAAATTTCGTGCGGTTCATTATTCATTTTGTAATTATTTTATTTTACTTTTGTGTTTATTGATTTTATATTTATTTATGTTCTCTTAAATTTTTGGGTGTTTAGTTGATGTTTTATGTTGTATTTTAAGTTATCTTGGTGCTGGGTTTTTGTGCTATATAACTGATCCATTTAAACAATTTTCTAGGCCGTTTGTGTTTTGGTCCAACAATAATATTCTATTGAAACAGTACTCAGTTATTTTATTAAAAACATAAAATGACGTGATATTTAAAAACATAAAAATTTAATATTGAAATTAGTTTTTGTTGCTCTAAATATCAAATGTCCAAATTTATGCTTGAAAACTATGTGATTTGTTTTATTACTTCAATTTAGTGTAAATAAATTTTTAAATAAATTTAGTCTACATTAATAGAAATATAGTAATAATTATACGTGATAATTAAGTAACTTAAAAAAATTATTAAGTTGAATAAATATCTGAAATGCATTGGTCAGTCAGTGGAACGAATTTTCCTTCTAGGATATGCAACAGCACTGGCTCATTGAATCAAAATGATATTTCAATTGACTTGACCGAGATTAGAGGCTCGTTAGGAAAAAATGAAATAAAATTTATCAACGGCTCATGGATTAGAGGTTGTCTAAATATTTAAATATCTTCAATAAATATTAATTGAAGTATTTTCATTAGAAAATGGTCACCAAACTTACAACTCAAGTTTTACCAAAAATTCAAAAGAATCAAATATTCAACAGCAAAATCAAAACTTGAAGGAAGAAAATAATTTATTGAAATTGAAAATTGATATTCTTTATAATTGGGTAATTTAATTTTTTAACGATATTATAACTAAAATAATAATTAATGTAATGTTTTTAGTGGTTCCTTGAACTGTGCCCGTAACTAATCAAAATGTTTAATAAAATTTCTATTTATGATTAAAAATTTGGTTTTTAATTATGCTTTTATATAATATAAATGCCTGAAACGTATTTATTTCTCCAAACTCCGCTGAGATACCACTTTAATATCAGTATAGATCAGTAACATCACAATGTCGAAACATACAAACTCATTTTGTTTTTTTCTTTGCAAGTTCAACAATTCAAATTAATTGTAGGATCCGATAAAAAGATATCTACCGAACTTAATGCCTCAATTAAAGGAGGAGAATTATCTGAAAATAATTTCATTGAGCATATGTTACCATAGAAACTGTTCCTGAACCCAATTGAAAGTATATTCAACAGGATAACATTCAATATTTAAATGCCATCTTGTATAAAATCGAATTCTGCCTAAACATTGTTTCAGTTTAAATTTCGATAGTCCTATAAGCTAGATAAAAATTTATAATACAAAAATTCAAAATGGCGGTAACTTCAGTAAAACAAAAAAACTCGAAAATACGTAATTAACTATTTAAACCAAATTTAAAAATTATGTAATCATTAAAATAAATTTTCAAAAAGATGAAGGGTGAAAAGAAAGTAAAGAGGATCATCGAAATATTTTTATAAAAGGATTTTACATTGGAACTGGAGTGCACATTACTATCGACTCAATTGAGAGTGTTTTCAGTAGGATCAAATTCAACATTGGGTGAGACCATATAAAGTTCAGGTGGATAATAATATAAATGTAACAATCAAAATACAATTCTTAAAAATTACTTTCAAAATAGACCGTATTCCTCATAGGAGATTGGCACTGTAAAATGTACTTTAGTCTTATTATTAATTATCGCCTTAAATAATTATTGCATTTTAGTTTACCTCATAATTGTTTTATTAATTTAATAATCAATTTAATAATTTGGTAATCAATTTGATAATTTAATAGTTTATCAGTGAAAAAATATAAAATAATTACTCATGTATTATATTTTGATAAATGTATTAATTGCAATGGAAAATAAGGTGAAATTTTTATCTACAACCTCTGGATGTTTATTAATATTAAAAATACGCTAAATATATTTTAATTACAGTTTCAATACTAATTGTTTTTAGCTTACCTCAAAATTGTTTTATTAATCTAATAATCGATTTAATAATTTGATAATTTAATAGTTTATCAGTGAAAATATATATGAAGGTGGTTCAAAAATATGGGCGGGGAAAGATAAAATTTCAGACATTTTGTATCCCACACAAAATTTAAAATAAGTTTTATTGGTTGATCCAAATTAAACGTTTGTAGAATGTGGAATGTGTGTTGTAAGTGATTGACTACTCAGTCTGCAATTTACTTGTTATTTGTCTTGAGGATGCGGAGATGAGTGGGGGGAGGTTGCTAACAGCAGTATAAAGGCAGAATTGCTATGCTTATCCACTAGGCAAGCTCGCGTGGCATCATGTCAGCTGTTTATTCACGCTCATTTTCTGCTTACTAATTTGTTCATCAAAAGTACGGTTGCTTGGGATACCAAAAAAACAATTATTTTACTCACGGCTCCCCTTAAATAACTAAATTATATGGTAGAAAGACTAAGAGGAACCTTGAAATCGTACGAGTAACATATTTACGGACCACCCAAATATATATATAATGATTTTTTAACTGGCTTATTTAAATATTTATTACCTAGCTGTATTACACTGGCCCACTTACATAATAACAAAAAAACAAGGGGGGAGTATAGTCTGATTAAATTACATAATTAGGTAATTAATCTTGATTACATCATTAAGTAATAATTAAAAATTAATTCTCTCTCGTTTTTTTGGCGCAATTTTTTAAATTTTCCTGCGCGTTTTTTTGAATAATTTTTTCAAATTAAAATTTTTAGCACAATTTTTTTTCAAATTATTTTGCCATTGACAAAAATGCGTTCTGGATATAAAAGCGTAAAATGGTCACATTGTAGTCAAGGGGTATTTTTGACTGTCGATAAAATCAACCCTAATATGAAATTAATAAATTTTCGATAATAAAATTAACAGAGCTCGCGGCACACTTTTCATATCCCTACGGCACCCCGGTTGAGAAACACTGCTGTAGTGAGATGATATTCTAAGCTCTAGATAAAAGTAAATTAAAGTCCACAGAATAAAGTTATTGTCGACTAATTACATAAAGTAAAATTTTGAAGCTAAGTTAGAGGTGACAAAATTACATTATAAAACTTTTTAAAGATGAGTTTTATTAAATTGATTTTGTGAGTAAGGCCAGTGTGTTACTAACTGTCTACCTGTATTAGTAGTGGGTAAGTAGCACTCCTTGACCCCTCCTCCCCCCCCCCCTCCCTCACATCGTACCGGGGGGCATAGATTCTTGGCTCGGCATTACAAGTCAAGGTATTTTACTGTAAATAATTTCAACTAATCCAATGGAACTTACGACCCGTTATTTGCCCCTCGTGCGATAATTTATGAAACACACACACACACAATATGACTGGGATATCTGCAGATCACGAATATTTAGTAATGTCATTGGATAATATGATGTAATAACGCGTAATTTGCATCAGATCGGGCGTGTTATTCGTATAGTAAGGGAGTGGGTGAGCGGGGGGGCAAGCCAGTACTGATTATATCTCATGCAGGCCATCCTGTGTAAGTGCGATCCTATAGGAACAGGGAGTGAGGGGACAGGCCAATGGTGATTATATCTCATGCAGTCCATCCTGTGTAAGTGCGATCCTATAGGAACTGGGGAGTGAGGGGACAGGCCAATGGTGATTATATCTCATGCAGTCCATCCTGTGTAAGTGCGATCCTATAGGAACTGGGGAGTGAGGGGACAGGCCAATGGTGATTATATCTCATGCAGTCCATCCTGTGTAAGTGCGATCCTATAGGAACTGGGGAGTGAGGCGGACAGGCCAATAATGATTATTATCATACATTTTCAGTTAACGGAGACCACAGCAGATGTCATGCTGAATAACAATGAGCTTGAGCAGTTGCAGAGACTTGCCCAAAGAGCTAGATTTCATTGAAATTAATAATGAATGCTTTCAAAATGCTTTGTTTTAATACATAGTCTTTGTGTTTTCACTATTTACACCGGTCTCTATGACTACATTTACCTTGCATAATTTAATCGAATGCTGATGTGACATTAATAGTTTTATTTGTCTAAATGGATCATAAAGCACTCGATTAATTAATTTATATGCACAGAAAAATATAGTTTTATCACTAACTTTCAAAATTAATATTGCTAATATTTGACAAATTTTCATCAAACGCAGTTAATAATAACTTTTATATTTTTAATGTAAATTTTCTTAATATTTTTTCATAAAAATACAATAAAATTTGTGATTAACCCATTGTTTTTCAATCTTTTCCTAATTTGGTATTTTTTTCTCGCGGCCCCACCTATTTCTTAATATAATTTCAAACATGTATAATTTGTTGTATATAACTGAAAATAGTTTGTAATAAGTACTACCTCTGTTCAACAATAGTTGTCACATTTGATAAAATTTTTATAGCTATAGCTTCGCTTGTGTTTGACCGATTTTCAAAAATAATAGCTTGTTGAAAGAGGTTACTCAAGGCTGTCTAACAAGTTTGGGCACTTAAAAATAGGTGATCAATAGGTGAATAAAAACTTGCGAGTCAGAAATAAGTTTTTTATTAATTTTATAGTAGTAACAGTTATTTCAGTTATTCAATGTTTAAAACATTTTTGTATTCTCCACGGCTTCGGCATTACATTTTAAATTTATGGGGAGTCGACTTTCTCTTCGAAGTTTTTATTTATTTATATGAGTAATCTTATAAAAGTTGTTTCCATTTGATATTATGATATTTTCCATACATGTTTGTAGTGTTAGGAATACACTATCAATTGTGTCTCAATTGTTGGAAAGCTGTTTCTACTGCACTAATTAAATCATCAATATTTTTAGTGACCATCTGATGTTTGTATTGAATTAAAAAATCCAAGATCCAAAACATTTATGTCTGGACTATTCGGAGGTTGAGATTTTAATTGCAGACTCTAGCCTTCTTTTACAAGTTCTTCTTGTAAAGCAGAATCGTTATTTGTTAAATAAGGCTTGGCATTGTCTTGTTGTATGTAAACAGTACGTGATTTTTCACTTTTTGAAATTTTAAACAAAGCACATTCACACTGTAATGCTACTAGTATTGTGTTGTGAGTAATACTACTAGTACTTTATTTCTTTAATTTTTTAACTAAATACTACTAATTTTTTTTCTTAAATTTGCACTTTAAAAAATAATTAAAACAGTACAAATTTACAAATCTTTAACAAAATTAGTCAAATAGCATACATTTTCAATAATCGGACCAAAAATATCCATGTGATAACTATTGTGGAACGGAGCTAGTATATTATAATTAGTTTAAATATATTTTTTTGTATATTTCCTTCCGAAAGTTTTAAAAAAGTTACCTCCAATCACCGAATCAATGAATTTCTGAGATTAACCGTAAAAAATTATGTAATTCTACCCTCCAATGCCTTCTTGAAAAGGTTAAAGTCATTTGTTTTCGAACAAACCGTGTCTTTGCATTTCTCAAGGTCTATAAAAGTTTAGGGTGTTCAAACGAAGGTATTTTTTGTTAATTACGCCTTTCCTCCTCCTAAAAAAAATGTAAGAAAAGTTATGGTTGTGCTATTTCTCATAATATTTCGCGTTATCCCTGTGTCATCATTACGGCACAACGGTTAAAAATAACTTGATTGACCCTTTCACCAACGCTGAGACTTACATATATGTCCGGCCGACATTTCCCGGAATGCTCTCTCGTATTGTTTTGGAGCATTTGTTGAGGTTAATCTCGATCAGTTAACTGATCGCATTTATATCATGAGTTGAGAAAGTCAAATTTATTTCAAATCCAAACTGTGAATTAATCTCAGCGTCAGAATTCAAGTCTATATGGAAAGTCATTCAAGATATTCGGTAGATACTCACTTAATATAATATGAACATGTCTAGGAATTGAAAGTGGTGAAGTACCAGATGCTTTTGTAACGGAAGGCTTATGTTTCAATAGTCAAGATAAATCTAATCGGTTATAGGGTAGAGAGTGCCTAATGCTTAACAGCTGCGGTTCTAAAATCTCTGGCGTAGAGTAGTTCTGGAATTAAATCCCTAAACAACCGACTAATCAGCTGTAGAGCAACATAATTCACATTGATGTGCTGTAATATATCAGAGAAATACCAATAGACCGTATTTATCGGTTGACGTTTATACCACGGATTACTAAATTAGTTAATTTATATGTTACAACAGTTAAAAGAAAATATGTTAGGAAAAGAAATAATTCAAAATAAAAAATTGGTGTAGTGAAAGGAAATAGCTCAAACATTCAAATCAATTAATTTGAGCTATTTCAACTGGGTATCAGTCTACAATAGTAGATATAATCTCTTGTACGCGGAAATAATTGCTGCAGTGGGCCTCAGCGGTGATGTTACAGTTGGCGAGAAGCCTCTCTTCTGGACTACGGTTGTTTTATGCGATGGAAAAGAAAGAAAGCTCAGAGCGATTTAAGAACAAGATCTGAGAGCAAGATCTGCATGTAACGCGGAGTTGCCTGTTTTCTCTACTCATTAGAATAGGTGATGAAATATAAGTAGCAGAGTTTTTCAAATTTAGATCAGTTATTCGCGATCTAATTTTGCTTTTAATATTTTTCATAGACGAAAATACTTGTTCACATTTGTATCTCATTCCAAAGCGACATAAGTATTTTTTAGTTTGGAGAAATGTTAATTTGTTAATGAAGGCCAGAAAATTAATTTCAGACGCATTTTGATCTGTTTAAAGCTCATCGAATTTCATTTTTATGAATGCATTTGTTTTTAAATCAATCAGTTCCATGTGTATATAATTAAGCATATGCATCACATTTTGTTCACCAAAGAAAAATTGGTTTATAAATGCGAGTATGCAGTCTTCTTCTTTAGTAAAATCATGAAAACGACTTTCAAATGACTCCTGTAATATCTTAATTTTTTCAATAAACTTAGTCAAACTTCTTTTAACCGCAGTAAATTTCCTTTGCTCTTTTAAATGTAGAAATTGAACTAAATTCTTGTTTTCTAACTGGGAAATGAACAGTTTTAATTTCATTTTAAATAAACTAAAAACAAAATCTAGATCATTGAGATGGCTAGTAACATTAAAAAATGCCAAATCTAAAAGCCATTTTATGTGAAATAATATGGTTCTTTCATCAGGTAGTTGGTTTTCCTGTTCCAAAAAATTAAAAACGGCATTTTAATTTCCAAATTCTATTCAAAACCTGTCTTCTAGAATCTAGAAAGCTAGTGCACTTCACAATGAAGGATAAGTTCTCAATATTCCAAATCTATCAATTCACAGTATTCTTTGAATTCTCGTCTCAACAAAAAACTTTTAAACTCCATGCCACGATGACTCAAGCAGAACTTCTGGCAATATAAAACACTCACTTCTCATTCGAACTTGACCTCAAACATATGATGTGTTGCTAGTTCGCGAGGGCTTCAATCATTTAATTTGGAATCCGATAAAATCAGTTATATTTGGTAAACCTACCTTAAGTATCATTTACGAAAAATTAATTTAACTTTCGATACCAAGAAGTTGGATGTTACGGAAGGTTATACGAGTTAAACTTTCATCATAAGTTGTTAAAATATTCCAATGCGCCACGTTAAGCGCATGCACCATGGTTTGGCCACATCTGCCTTAAAGTATAAATGATATTTGGTTTACATTGCTATTAGCGCAAAACTATACCCGTATAAATGGGATTCCACCGAGTTGAGAATGGCATATACGCATAAAGGGTTTCGAGATAATTTTATTTTAACTCCAAGTATGAGCAAAGGTATAATTATTATTAAGCAAATTTCCGTAATATTTATTCATAAAATGAAATATAAAAAAGTTTAATAAGTCATTTGTGAAATTCGAAAAATGAAAATTTATGTATTTAAGTATATTGAGTCCACTCAATTCAACCAGAAAAAGTGGCTCACACTCCTGGTGTATCTATATTACAGAGTCTTATGTTGAGGACACAACTTTATTTAAAAAATAAACAATTTGTGAGGATAAAAATTTTCTACAACTATACAACAGTTATTTTTTAATTAAGAATTCATCAAGTTTTGTTTCCCTTTTGTTTTACTATTACAATTTTTTTACTTTCTCGTTAAACTGCAATTAGTGGAGCTCTTCTTTAATTAATCCCTTTGTTTTAGCATAAATAACAACTTTTGAAATCATTTGCATTGCCTCAAAATTTGTTAGGGGTTGAACTTTTTCATCACTCTATTGTCTCTCTTTGGGAGAATCCTTTAAGGACGTCCTGTAAGAAGGGGGATAGAGAGAGTCTTCGCAAAAAAGGACAAACGAGGAAATAGGACGGGGATGGTCCAAGTGCTAAGGACATCCACAGCATCTTTTAAATATTATATATAATGGATTAATAATTTGTTGTTAATTTTTCTATTGCCTTTTTATATACTATATATGATAAGTAAAATATCTAAATTACCAAATCAGCCCCAAAATTATCGAATATGATTTCATTTTAGAAAATAAGTATAAGAATCAAACTCTAAATGTAATTCGAAGATTTAATTGTTGTATCCCTTGTTGTATTGTTCTAAAATATCTTTATCATCACAAATTGTTTAATTTTTAAATAAAGTTGTGTCCTCAACATAAGCCTCTGTTATATACGCATAACAAGAGTGTGAACCCTTTTTTCTCGTTGAATTGAGTAGGCTCAATACTTGTAAATACACAAGCCTTCATTTTTCGATCTGTACTACTACATATAAAGTTAAATTAAATTTAGCCTATATGCTTATAAATTATTTAAATTTCTTCGGAAAATAAAGGATATCTGTTTTAGGAGAGATGTCTCACCCAGGGGGTGCTCGAAAAAATTTGCAGAAAGGAACAGAGGTGAAAAGAGATCAAAATTTGATTATTTTTTGCTGACGTCTTTATGGATGCTCTCATTTTCATCATCATGAATTTTTTGAAATAACAATAAACAAGACAAAAACTAATAAAAAATTGAAAAGGATACAAAAAAAATATAAAAATAAATAAAAACATTAAAAAAGAATTAAAAAAACAACAACGGAGAAAATTAACCTAATCAGCCCAAAATTTATCGAAGATGATTTCATTTTAGAAAACTTTAATCATAAATCAAACTCTAAATATAATTCGAAGCTTTAATATAAAAAGAAAGATTAAAATCGATAAGGAAAAATGACGAAGTTTGAGAAAACTATGTAGGTGGTTTGTTTTAACATATCAAAAATGTACGTGGAAAACCACCCTATATAGGTTTATGCCTGGTTGACATAATTTAACGCTTATTTTTCAAAAAAATTCTTTGTGCATCTGAATAGAAAACTCAACAAAATGATAACAGAGTATAGAAAACTTCATTAGTTTACATTCAATTTTTTGTATTATTATCATCTACTAGTAATTGTAAATATTATAAACTATAGTGTTTGATACAGCTAAGATGTGCGACTTTAGTTCCGCCTTTGTTTTTTATTAATTATATTCATGCTTTTTACTATATTGTAAATTATTATACTTTGCATTTGAGTTTATTTTGTTTTTATTTTTTTTTATAAAAAAACATTTATCCTAATATTGATGATAAGTCAAATGGCTATCATGGACGTTTTCTTCCATAGTACCCATTTTACAAAATTCATTTTTGTTGGAATCCCATGATCAAGATCCTTCATACCTTATTTAATTAATTTAATGATTATCATATTTTTGAGGATTTAATATATTTTTTTAATTGTCAATGATGTAGTGAATCGTATCTCACCGGTTCAGCTCTCTCCTCCAGTTACCTCAACGCGAGACCCTCGGTTTATTGTGGCTAATCACAAAGGAGAAAATATGACATAAACATTTGAAGAAAATATTACTAGTATAAACCAGAAAGATGACATAAATTTTTTATATCAATTCGAAATGTTACACTAGATTAAAAATAGCGAAAGAATTATTTATAATCAAACAAATGACAATCAGCGTTCGTTATGACAGAGGTGAAATAAATCACGAAAGAGACTTAAGGATTAATATTGGTAAAAATCATTTCTTAAATCATATTTAAAATAAAGAAATGTTATTCAAATTATCACGATAATTAATACTATTTTAATTAAATATTCCAAATCTGGAAACTCTGAAGGAAGGATCTATGTTGTATTTGAACTGAAATTTTTGTATTTGTTTTTAATTTTTATTAAAAATACAATTTTATATTTTATGATGGAGAAAGCCTCGATTAAAAGCAAAAGATTCCCGAATGGAAAGAATATCTCCCGGTTAAAGGGAAAATTCTTAAAGAAGTAAAAAAAATTTGTTACCATGAATTTTTGTTTTGTCTCTTTGAATAAACGGGATTATTTAATTTAATTTAGTTTTTATTATACATGAGGAACTATTATTAAAATGAAAATGAATTAGTAATAAATGAATAGATGAAATAAGAGATAAAACATTTATTGATACTTATATCATAACTTACATGATTTAATAAAAAATTTTCTGTAGTTGGGGCAAATATTTGATAAAATCCTGATAATAAGATTTGCCAAATAGGAAATCTCAAAATCGATAGTTGAATAGATTTAGGAATTTTTTGTATACCTATATCTATTTTGTGACCCTAACCTTGTGTGTTATTTTTAGTGTGATAAAACAAAATTTGAATTTATTTGTAATATTTACTTTTAATTTTATTGTTTTTCTTGGATTAACCACTTGCGCTATATTGAAGTGTCAGGCACGCCTTGATGATTTTTTTCAAAACCGCAAGTGACGTGTATACCACGTCGATATACACTACCCTACCCTCGCGCTAAGCACTGGTCAAACCCCTGAGCTCGCTGACGCGGTGAGACGTCGATGCCTTACGATACTTTACATATGTAGTAGAGCGCGGCCCAGCTACCGAAAATTAAATCATAGCGCAAGTGGTTAAATAGATAATTTATTTTTATTATTTTTTAATTGAATATTTAGAAATATTTTATTTGTAAACAGTTTTATTCGTCAAAATGCTGTTTATATCTATTTTCGGTCAAATTCTCATGTTCTCGTGTTGTTTCTATGTTAATTTTGAGCGGTTCTTGATGCATTTGTATATAATTTTATTTACTTTTATGTTTTTCGATTTTATATTTAATTATATTTCTCTCATATTTTAGGGTGTTTTACTTGGTGTTAATAGGTCTGATTTTAAATCTGCATTGTTGTGTTTGCATGCTATTTCCGTTCATTTAAACAAACTCGGTCTTAGCCAAACAAGTCCATCAGAAAGAACACAAACAAGGTGAGGGTCACAGAATAGGTATATATACTGATTCATTTCTACAAAATTTAATCACTTTTTTCTTGTGAAAACTATTTTTCTGACGAAAGTTACAAACGCTTTTCCTTTGAAAAATATTTTAGCATCAAGAATTAGTCAGCGAGAACTTTCGATGAAATTTTGGAAAAAAAGTTTTGGATACAAAGTCCATTTCTTCGATTATTTTAATATATTTTTTCTAGGGTTTTTGTGTGACCCCCACCCAAACGCCATCAGAATTATTATTCTATTCCTCCTATGTACCTCCGAATCCTCACGTCAATTACATGCAACATATCAAGGAATTGAAATAGAATTGAGCATAGGATTGAGATGACGTCCATACGTTTGGTAAACTGTGATTGAACATCAGAGGAACGGTTGACGGACGCCGACTGCTAAGGTAAGGTGTATGAATCATCGTTTAACAAAAGCGATCATCAACTGCAAATGTAAAAACTTTAACAAGAAACAACAAAACTAAAATACTTACTAAAATATTTCTATCAGAATTCAAATAAATCAACTAGATAAACAATTAAATTTACGGTACAGATCAATAAATTTCCACGTGAACCAGGCAACGGCCTGAAAACATCGATAATTCAAGGTACATCAACTAACCAGAAGGAAAGGGCTGATCGACATAGACATGTGATTATTTATTACTAGCAATGGGAAGGAAATGACCCGGCGATCCGATTCACAATAATAGAGAGATTTATATTTATTTCTGCACACTACAAATTCAATGCTTTCATTTTATTTACTACACCAATCCATAAACCAATTTTGCCAGGTCACCGCAGCTAGAAATTTGTAACCGGCAGTGTTCCGATCAATGAGTTAACATAAATAATAGATCTTCCAGTTGAAAACTCATTTCACCTGAATGACTTAATTCATGCAAGCGTCAAAGCCACTGAATCATTATATGCGATCAGAAAAGAAGAACCGTCACATCAACTGACTAGAGGAAAATCCAAGCGAAGAACTATCAGAGAAGAGGAGCCGTCACCCAGGAGGTAAATGTTTTCACCGTATGAATCCCAATTTGATTTATTTTTCTTTATGAGAGACCTACCATACTGAAATCAAAGGATAGTTATGAAATCGCTAGTCTAGTTAGGTACTATATAATAACGGTACTATGCCTATCACAACCTGGGAAGAGAAGCGAATCAGAGCCTTAGATCATGTCTTAGATGAGTCTTCGATCGATGCTTCGCGAATCACCATTCGCTTTCCTGCTCTCTCTGCCGCAAGATGCAGACAAGCAATGTGGGATGCGGGCTTTTATATCTCGCCTGTACGGGAATTCAGAGGAGGTTGTTCGCGCCAAATTTATATTAGCCCGTCTCGAGGAATGGCAGAGGCAGATGGATCGCCAGATGTAGATGGCCAGATATCACTTGACTAGAGTGAACTCCGATATCGCTGCAGGCAGAATTTCGAGTACCGACGGATATTCCGCGTCGTATGGCATATCCTACGAGCTGAACGACCCAGCGTTGGAGGAACTATCCACACCGATGAACGTGGTAGTTCCGAGGAGAATTCTTTCTCAAGAAATGCTAGTCGAGGACCGCAATACCAGTGTAAGACAGGATCATCCGTATGCTGGTGAACAACCGACGCTAATATGTCTTAATAAATAAACATTGGATTTTAATTGTTTGTCTTTATTCTTTGCTTAACTGTTATTGAATTTTTAAGATGGAAAATAACATTAGTCGAATAATAAAATGATGATCACGGCCTAGTAGGGCAGATATGTAATAAGCTTTTCGCCACTAGATTAATGTTAGATTTATTAAAACTAAAGAAAGAACCCTACAAATAAAATTGTATTAATTACTAATAAATCACTTGATTATAGATATGGATCCACTCAATACCCTGAGCAAAGAATTAATACGCTCACGATGAGAGAATATCGAATTGCACCGACAACTGCTACAAATATCACGGGAGATTCTAAAGATCAAATCAGCATGGGTAGAGCCAACCAAGGTGAAGACGCTGTACCAAAGGTTGAGTGCCGCACAGCGTGGATTGACAGAGAAAAGACAGCTCTGCCAGGCACAGAAATATAATATTAGCGCAAAATGTAGACTATGTCATCAAGACGAGGAGACACAAGCCCATGTGTTCAATCACTGTCCCACTAAACCGAATGCTAGAAAAATTAAGCATGAAAATGTGTTAGTAAGTGTAGTTAATTTCTTAGATAAAATAGGATTTGAGATAGATGTGGAAAAATTACTCAAGTACATCTCAAATCCGACAAAGTTGAAACCGGACATGGTAATGAAGTCTAAAAGGAACAAGGATATACATGTTCTTGACTTAAAAGTACCATATGATTCCGAAGAAAACTTTGTAAAAGCGCGAGAACTTAACTACGTCAAATACAAAGAACTAGCACTAGAAATCGGAGAAGCTCTTAAGCAAAAGACAACAAATATCTGCTTTGGTGATTGGATGCCTGGAAACTTGGGATAAAAAGAACAATCCAGTACTGTCAAAGATTGGGTTGACTAAGGCTGAGATTCAATCTCTTGCTCGGATAGCATGCCCTAAAGAAGTAATAGCATGCTATCACATCTACCGTGAGCACGTCTCTTATACAAAAAGTACCATGGCCTTCCTTTCAGCCTGACCTAAAGATAGAAGCAGCAACTTTGATAATTACTTCAAAGCTGCAGACTTGTGAGAAATGCATAACAGTCAGTAGAATAGATGATGAGCCTAGCTTGCATAGTTAAGATTAGAATAAGAAGAAATTAGGGGGAAAAAATCCGCAGTCTAGAAGTGGTGTTATCGGCTTGCTATGAAGGCAATGCCGTGACGTATTCACTTGTATTTGCGCTGGCCCAATTGGCATACAGAGAGGCCACTGACGCCACCAAGCCAGCGGCAAAACCTTCATTACAACTTCCAGATAAGACGGAACGCGCGTTACCAACTTCCAAGTCAAGTTGAGTTGTATGATGCGTCAACCAATAAATATTTGTGTTATTTCATTGTTCAATTTCATTAATTTGTCGTATTGAAAATTCAAACGATTTAATTAGAGTTATGAACTAGGGTTCGGACAGGAAGTGAATTAAGAAAGAGTTAAGTTTAGTGCAAGGGACCGAAAGTTGGAAAATCGCACACAGACCTTCTAACGGTAGTGCGTTGAACCTACTATGGGATCGAGCCTTAACAGTTCTTTCGTAGTGCTCACCTTTGGCGATCTCATAACCATTGGTTACATCACCAACGTTGCTTAGCAACGGGTAACCATTAGGGGCAAGAAACGTTACATGTATGGGGTCAAGGTTAAACACCACAAACCCCACAATATCGAAAATTGATAACAATAACAATAATAATGGTATAAAAATCTGAATATGGGTCTGAACGAATATGTATTCTAAGTCTTACTTTGAGCTGATTTTTACCAAATATGGCTATTTGTGGTCACTCGCGAGGTACTAATTAAAAATGTCTGCTAAAATCATGACTATTCGATTATTTCTCTGACTAAGATTCGTGTAAACTAATGAATTGTTTCGTTTGTCGTTCATCCTATAGTCGGTTATTGGCTCATTTCGTCTACTTGAACTTCTTTATATGTCTTTCCTTGTAATATTGCTAGCCTTTATATTTAAACCTTTCCCAGGACCTCAACACTACTCTTTCGAAGGTTGGGCGATAGGATTTAGTAAGGGAGAATATTGAGCGGTTCCAGCTGCTGCTTTCACCACGGGTTCCCCGCTAATAACCGGTTTGATCAGGGGTAATAAAACCTTCATTTTACTCACTTGAGTGCGTGTGAGTTATGGTATGTTAAAAAGTGAAATTTTTGTAGTTTAGTTCTCGTAATGGAGGTTCGATAACACGAATTTATTTCGAAAAATAAATAGCAACAAATGTTTTTATGAAAAAGTTTTAATTTCAAAAATATATTTCCAGGACAAAAAAAAAGACAAAAGGTTTTTGACCTAGTCTTTCATAAAGAACAAAAATTTTAAAATTATTGAATCATAAATGCTATAGAATACAAATAACAATAATTACTTTATTTTCCCGATAAGATTTTCAAAATTTCGAACAAATAATAGCACAATGTACACAGTAGTTAAAAGAGAGAGTCTAAAAAGTGTAAAGTAGTGAGAGTGTTTTATGCTTGACCAGCGTTGCCTTATATACCACGATTGTTCGTGTGTGTGTTTTGATACGTTAAAACAAGGAATTTTCAAGAATTTTCCAAAATAATAATTTTGTAATTCCTTTTGATTAATATTTAAATTTTTACATTTTTTTATATAAAAATTTTATTTAATTTTTATTTATGTTATTTTTCTTTACATTTTCCATTTTTCTTTCTAAATTTAAGTTTTCCGCTCAAAAACACACAGGCATTATCATGCTGGTCAAACAAATATGATCTTAATCAGTTTTAGTCCAACATTTTTGATTTATGGTTGCGGTGTGTACTTATGTTACAGAAGTCATATTGACAATTTCCAAACGACATTAATAGTTTTGTTTTAATTTACACAATTTTCTTATTTTTGTTTAAATTATCGCTTATAGTCAAACACTACTCTGTGACTGAAAATGAATTGTTCTTTTCATAGCGTCTCGAAAAATATTAATAAAGTTTAATTGATAATATTATTGATTATAGGAACAATCTATAATATTTTTTATAATAAACTAATTTTAAACTATTATTACACAATTATTTAAAAATTTTAATTTTACATGCAATTTTTATTGTTGGGCCAGCACACAAATGGCCTTGAGAATTGTTTAAATGCATCAGTAATACAGCACGAAAACCCAGCACCAAGATAACTTAAAATACAATATACAACACCAACTAAACATTTTAAAATCTGAGACAATATAAATAAATATAAAATTAAAAACATAAAAGTAAAATAAAATAAATACAAAATGCATCAAGAACCGCACGAAATATACATAAAACATAACATAATAACAAGAAACATTTGACCGTGAAATGACCATTTATATAAAAGTTAAAATTAATGAATTAAATGAATAAAAATAAAATATTTTTTGGTTGAATAAATTTATTTAAAAATGTTAAAAATAAATTACCAATTTAAATTAAAAAATAAATAAAAATTTAATTTAGATAACACAAATAATTTCAAGGTCAAATTTGTTTAATTGCAATAAAAATAACACGCAAGGTTGAAGTCGAATTGTAGGTATATATACTGATGTGTTTTCACAAATTTTCAGCACTAAATTTCAACCAAATTGACAGACTGTGTACAGCCAAATTGACCAGACAAGATCAGACCAAAATTAACAGGCTGTATGCAGAGAGAAAAATTTAATGCCACTGTTAGCTGTAGCTGGTCAGATTGATTTTAAATTACCGTTGTCGATTTGTGGTATTACTTTCCTGTATAATTTTTCAATTGCCTACAATTATGAAGTTTTATGATATGAAATGAAGAGTTACAACATTTAAAATGAATAGCCATCGGAAAAAGACTAATCCGAACGACCAAAATCATGAGAAATAATGTTAATTAATATATAAGAATTAAATTAATTATGTTGAATTGAAACGGAAAATATGAGCAGAACGCTGTGCAAATTTTCGGAAATAATTGAAACTTTTATAAAACTGTAAAATAAGGGCGGAACGCTCCTCAAATTTTCCGAATCAATTAAAATACTTATCGAAAATAGTAAAATAAAAGTGAAATGCGGCTCCACTGTTGGTATAAGATTATTATGAAACTGCAAAATAAGGGAAGAATGCTGCTCAAATTTTCCGAATTAATTCAAATACTTAACAAAAATAGTAAAGCAAAAATGAAACCGTAAAATAAGGGCGGAACGCTTCTCAAACTTTCCGAGTCGATGAAAATACTTTATCGAAAACTATAAAATACGGATGGATTTCGTCTAAATCTTTATATAAAAAAAATATTTCTTAAAGCTGAGGAATAAGGAAGAATCCCTACACGAAAATTTGTTAATAATATTGATAATAATATTGATAGTAATAATAATAATAATAATAATAATCATGGTACTTGTAATAATAATGATAATAATTATGATAATAATGATAGCAATAATAATAATAGTAGTAATAATAATAAATATAATGGTAATTATAGTAATAAGAATAATAATAAATGTAATAGTAGTAACAATTAATAAAGGTAATACATATAATAGTATCAATGATAAGGCTAGCAATAATAATAGAGAACATTGTGGTTATAATAGGGATAAGGGTAAGAGAGATACTGTGTAAATATTCAACATAACTAAGGGTGTACATGACATAGAATAATCATCAACACGGACGACGATAAGAAAGACTATGAGAATGGACATAACAACGAATGACATGAGAGTATAGGTTAACATTTGAAGGAGTTAGGAGAATAATGGGACCTAAAAATCGAAATCGAGCACAGGCCATCTTTCGGCAGCTAGTTGGACTCATGGATCGTTCGGTCAATTATAGCATTAGCAATAGCGCTCACTTTTTGCGGACGATCTACCCACTCGAACACAGTTCCAACGTTGCTTAGCAACGGGTGTCGAGTGGTAAGCGAAAGGTATTTGTATGGGGCTGTCTGTGTAACAACCATATAGTTTCAAAATATCGAAACCCAGAACCCACCATTAATTACCTTCTATTTTTTTATCTAACACAGCATGTTGTTTGAAAATGGGAGTGTTGGGCCAGCACACAAATAGCCTTGAGAATTGTTTAAATGCATCAGTAATACAGCACGAAAACCCAGCACCAAGATAACTTAAAATACAATATACAACACCAACTAAACACTTTAAAATCTGAGACAATATAAATAAATATAAAATCAAAAACATAAAAGTAAAATAAAATAAATACAAAATGCATCAAGAACCGCACGAAATTTACATAAAAAATAACATAACAAGAAAATTTGACCGTAAAATGACCATTTATATAAAAGTTAAAATTAATGAATTAAATGAATAAAAATAAAATATTTTTAGCTGAATAAATTTATTTAAAAATGTTAAAAATAAATTACCAATTTAAATTAAGAAATAAATAAAAATTTAATTTAGATAACACAAATAATTTCAAGGTCGAATTTTGTTTATTCGCAGTAAAACTAACACGCAAGGTTAAGGCCAAATTATAGGTATAAATACTGATGTGTTTTCACAAATTTACAACTACTATTTTGCAGTATTGATTTCAACCAAAATTAAGTTGCACACTTTTTATCTTGTTTTACTGTGTGTTTTTCAACTATTGTGCAGCAATATTTTCAGCAATATTTTCAGGTTATTAATCTACAGTTATGTTTTGTAGCAATATTTTCAGGTTATTAATCTACAGTCATGTTTTGTAGTAATATTTTCAGGTTATTAATTTACAGTCATGTTTTGTAGTAATATTTTCAGGTTATTAATTTACAGTCATGTTTTGAAGCAATATTTTCAGATTTTTTATCTACAGTTATGTTATTTTGGTTTATGTACATCGATGACCGATTTAAAATTTGTTTATATGAATGCCAAATATACAGTTTATGCGTCGAGAATTTTGCCTTATTCATGTGGTAATTTATTTTTTCTATTATTTTATTTTTGGTGGCCCACAGCCAAAACATAACGCAAGATAGAAAAATAAAACACACTATTGAACTGTGTAAGTGCGTGTAAAATCGCCAATAGTTCGTGCCCGTGAAGGCTCCGGCGTGCGGAACGTAGGAGCTGGAACGTCAATATTATCCGTACATAGGGGAAACTGGATGGTAAGTGAGTAGTTCGTTGGCTGCTCCTTCATCATCCGTTTCCTAAAAAATTGACATGAATTTTAACAACAATAGGCTCAAAATATCTAACACCGAGTAGTCCAGTGGGCACTCATTAAATATAATATGAACATACATAGATCTTAAGGACAAAGAGAGGGAATGGGTAGTGGGGAAAATTGTGAAATCGTTGCAACAGTTAAAATGAATAGCCATCGGAAAAAGATTAATCCGAACAACCAAAATCATGAAAAATAATGTTTTTAAATAACAATTAAATAAATTAATTTGAGTTGAGGCGGAGAATATGGGCGGACGCTGCTCAAATTTTCCGAATTAATTCAAATACTTAACAAAAATAGTAACGTAAAAATGGAACGCGTAAAATAAGGGTGGAACGCTGCTTAAATTTTCCGAGTCAATGAAAATACTTTGTCAAAAACTGTAGAATAGGGATGAACCGTAAAATAAGGGCGGAACGCTGCTAAAATTTTCGAATTTACAAAAATACTTTATCGAAAACCGAAAAATACAGATGGATTACGGCTAATGTTGTATATCAATAAAAAAATTTTAACGCTGAGGAATAAGGACGGATCCCTACAAAATCTTAATAATAATAACGATAATAATAAGGGTAATGGTAATTATAATAATAATAATAATAATAATAATAATAATAATAATAATAATAATAATAATAATAATAATAATAATAATAATAATAATAATAATAATAATAATAATAATAATAATAATAATAATGATAATAATAATAATAATCATGGTATTTGTAGTAATGATGATAATAATTATGATAATAATAATAGTAGTAATAATCATAGTAGTAATAACAATAAATATAATGGTAGTTATAGTAATAAAAATAATAATAAAGGTAATATATATAATAGTAACAATGATGATGATAGTAATAATAATAGGGAATATTGTGGTTATAATAGGGATAAGGGTAAGAGATGTACTGTGTTTACTTAACATAACCAAGGGTTTACAGACCATAAAACATCATCAACATGGACAATAATAAGAAGGACCAAGCGAATGGACATAAAGATAGATGACATGAGAGTATAGGTTAACATTTGAAGGAGTTAGGAGAATAATGGGACCTAAAAGTCGAAATCGAGCACAGGCCTTCTATCGGCAGCTCGTTGAACCCATGGATCGTTCGGTCAATTATAGCATTAGCAATAGCGCTCACTTTTTGCGGACGATCTACCCACTCGAACACAGTTCCAACGTTGTTTAGCAACGGGTGCCGAGTGGTAAGCGAAAGAATATTTGTATGGGGTTGTCTGGGTAATAGTCTCAAATTTCAACTCCCAGAAACCCACCAGAAGTAAATTAGGCTTATTAAGAAGATTGTTTAAAAGTGATATAAAATTTAATAAAATTGACTGTTGCGAATATTTAATAGGGATATTTTAATTGGGATATCAATATATGACGTTAACGTCATTACCTAAATCGCTCCTCCTTACTAGATGGTCTGGATCCTCACCTGAGGTTGGTTTTCCACCCAAATATTTGGTGTGATAAAATAAATCACCTAAGTGTTTTTTCTAAATTTCATAACTTTTCCCCTTCTTGTCAGATTTTAAATTTTCTTTTTTATTAAAGTTTCTCAAAACCAATTTGAGCTTTATTCTCATAGTTCTTTTATAAAATTTATTTGTTTTTGATGAATTTTTAGCTGATTTGAAAAATTTGGATGATTTTGTTATTTTCCTATTTTTTTAATGTTTTTATTTATTTTTATATCTTTTTCTACTTTATTATTTTTGTCTTGATTAACGCTAAATGTATGATATTTGGTAAATTTTTTTCCATTTAAATTTACGCCACCAAATTTTATCAGATGTCGCAAAAAAAGTTCTCAAAAATCTAGTCTTTGCCAAACAATATTGTATGAATTTTGAAAACATCTATGAACCAAATGATTTTGAATTTTAATGTTCTATTTCAAGGTCAAATAATCATTCGCATTAATTAAATTTCTTGTTTTTATTGATTTATTATTTTATTAAGAGTGATTTTAATATTTTCCTGAGATTATTAAGTGTAAATGGAATCTGCCAGAAATATAACTTGTCAAAATATAAAGAACAACCAAAAATGTGAAGTAATATGTTCGACAGATGATAATGCGGTGATCATCAAAAAAAGAATAAGTGATTTAATAAACATTGAAGTGCATAAAATTAATTTATTCACCGAAAGATGGCAACGATTGAATGACAATGATTTTATTGATAGCAATATTAAACTTATTTTCTATGAAGTTTCTCAACCAATTGCTGAGTAAGTCGGAAATTAATATTATTTTTTGTAAAATAAAAAATGTCAGCAAAAGTTTGCCTGAAAATGTGACAGAATGTTTGTCAATCATTATTTGTTAAATTTGAATCATAACGGACAAATTTTTAGGAAAATTGTTGTTCAAATGATGAAAAATCATTTCAATATTCCGAAATGGATACAAGTTGAAACCGAGGCAACAGTTCTACAGTTAAAGAAAATATTATCAAGTTTCAATGAAAGCCATTTAAAGACATTTCTATTTACCGAAGCTGGAGAAATGTTACTAGACAATAGGGCAATCAAGTCTTATGATTTAATGAATGCAAGTAAATTAAAAGTCTGGCGAGGGTAAAATAATATTATCGAATTTATCGCATTAAAATTCGCCCGCAGAAATGACTTACTTGTCCAGTTAGAAATTTGTGATCCTTTGGCTAAAGATCCTTCAACCCAAAAACGTTTCCCATTAGAAATATCTGTAACAGAATCAATTATCAATTTGAAAAAGAAAATTAGCGAAAAAATATCTATTGGGAAAGAAATGAAATTGGCATTATTTACTGAAACGTCATTTCTGCAGGATGGAAAATGCCTTTTGGATTATCCGATTCCTCGTGAGAATTGCCAGATTTATTACGCGGATTTGATTAAGTTTGTATAAAAAATTGATTAATTATTTTATTGAATTTAATATAATTCAATATCGTAATAATAATTCATAAATTATAAATATAATCATTACTTATAAATTATGAATTCTTAAAACTTTCCATCTCATGTAAATCGGCGTGTAAAGGATTGATAAAATCGAAGTTATAAGCATCCAATGAGAAGAGTCCTAGTAAGCAGCCAATCACAACTTGGTATGACTGAGTCATTTTAGGATAAACACATTCAACTAGATCAACATACTGTATAGTCAGACTTAGCAATCAAATAGTTGAAGTTTTACTAATTTTGGAATTTTAAACTTAATGACGTATTTAGTAATATTTATTTACAATGTGTTCAACTGAGCATTATTATTATTATTAACTATAAACCTAAGTTATCGACATTTTGTAATGATTTTAAATGTCAATTTTTAATTTTATAATACATATTAAATAATGATATTTCTGTTGTTTTTAATGATTTTTTTAGTGTTGGGGATTTTCGTTTTTATCCTTCGTATTAATATTTGATAGAAATAATTTGATAGAGGTAATTAGTAACCATTTTTTATATACAGATTATTATACAGATGATGGCTGATCACCAAATTAGTTTAGAATTTTTTTGCTCTACTGCAAGAAATTGGTACTGGTAAGCAATCTTTGCAGTTATTGCCTAGGTAACGCTTGGTCATCGATGGTAGCCATGTTACACTATTTGAGCTTTTGATTATGACGTGATATGCATAATATGATATTCATCGTTTCATACGAATTAGATGTAAACTGACAAACGGGCAAATATTTGGTAACCCGCGCATTATAACGCGATAAAACAAAATTTAAATCGTACCAAAAATCAATATCTGTACTTGAAAAATAATAATAATAAAAAATTTCTGAAATAATTGATAATCGCGACAAATGCAACACGAATTTGACCAGACGTGCGATTATGGGACTCGGTAACTCATGCTGTGCACGATAACTCATATCGGCTGTATAATCGGCTGTAATAATTATATTGTTGAAAAAAGTTTCGATTATTAAATAACCCTTGCAGAATTATTGCAGAATTTATTATCTTCAATGAGAAAGTACCAAAATACGTTCTGATTTTCATTAAAATTCGCTTTGATTTTTTTGATTGGTTTAAATTTAAATATAAAATTCAATTTTGCAAAAAATGAAGAGGATTATTTAATAATCAAAATTTTTTTCAACAATAAAATTATTACTTCGTAGCAAAGGCTTATTTTGTTATTCACTTATCTGATAATGTATATATATATATACATTATAATTCAAGGAAAATTAACTCCTTTAATGTGGAAATTTATTTTTCGAAATTTTCGAGTAATGTGGAGTTATTTTTGGAAAAAATAAAAAAATTTAATTTGTGACCTTTTTGACAAAAAACAATTTTTAAAAGACATAAAAGTAAAATAAAGGTAAGAAATAAGTTTTTTAATTATCAAAATTTAGTCAATACTCAAATTTATCAACAAAATCCTAAACGTAACATGAAAGGGGTTAAACATAATTAATTTAGCAAAATTCGTAATCAAATTTTTTTTCGTAAGCAGAGACTTATTTTTTTTTCTAAATTACTTTATAGCGAAATTTCGTAAAGCGAGGGATTGGTATCAAACTTTGTTTTTATTCTTTAAATTTGCCTTAATAATTCAAGATTTCAGAAGTAACGCGAAGTGATTATAAATTATTGTTTCCGTATACAGCATTTGATAGAGATTATGATGGCAGACTGATGATGAGGATAAATTTTTCGAAATATATTAAATAAGCATGGCAATGATGTAATAAACAGATTAATTGTTATCATCAAGATACAAAACCCAACCAAAATAATATTGATTAATTAATTTATTTTAAATAAATTATTATTTTATATTAAATATTTTAACAATCGTACATTAAAATAAAGCGCCAATCCAACTTATATATACTACAATATATTTCGACAGACTCACTGTCGTCTACAGGTAGATTCTAACTTGAAACTATATAGAGTAAATTACTTTTACTTAAACAAATTTCTTCTTTTATATTTTAAAAATATTTTAAATTCTCAACAAAATTTTAAACTACTATTTTACATTTAATTTCTTCCTTCATCACAAAATTGCGTTTACTAATATCGATCGATTCGCTAAGTTTACTGTGATCAAGAACTTGAGAGTGGAACTGACGGACAGTCATTCCAATGTATGTAGCATTGCACCCAAGACATATATATTCCTAACAAAATCTAAGTAGGACTTGAAATTCACTTATAAACAGAAAATTCGGACAACAATTGTGTTCACTCATATTAATCAATTCTTTCAGTCGAGAAATATTAAGAAATTGAAAACGGAGATGTAGGGCAGTCATTCCTATGTATATAACATTGCACCCATGACATAGAAATTCACAACAAAGATCTGAATACCATCTAAGTAAGACTTGAAATCTATCAATAAACATATTCTGTTGTAAACTTTGACGGTTTTCAAGTGTAACGGTATTTGTAAAAAACATGTTTAAATTTGAAAATGAAAATAATTAATTTTTACTTTTCAGAAAAATAAAACTCGAAGATTTAAAAGAAATGAAAAACGGAAAATATGCAAAAGTTTTCAAAGGAAACTTTGGAGAATATAAAGATCTAGTCATAGTAAAACGATATAAAATCGAGAAGAGAGAAAATAAGGATTTTAAAATTATACAATATGAAATAGTTACACGTTTAATGTTGGCGAAATCACCTATTCCAATATCTGTGGAGTTAATGTCAATGTTTGAAGAGTCCAATTATTTCTACATCGTCATGAATTATATGGAAAAGGTGAAAAACATTCTCATTCATCTACTGTATAAAATTATATAAATTAAGGATCTACTGATAATTGTCAGTAGCAATAATAATAATAATTAATTTCTATTCTAGACAAAGTTTTTGTTAAATCTAAAGGCATAAATAAATAAAAATATATTGATAGAAAAAATGTGTTTCGATTTTTAGACCGCTTGAAAAAAAATAAAAATAACTAATTAATTTAAATCTAAACTTCAAACAAAAAAGGCCGTCATTTTTGACGGGTTACATCTAGTTTCTAATAATATCTCTGATTTTATTATTTATACTTTTATAAAAACGAGTTAGAAAAGAGCTATTGTGAAAAAGTGTGACAGTTATATTAAGTCACTTTTTTCTACTTGTATAAATTAACAACTTTTTGTCGGCTCACTGGCGCCTTGAGGATAAAAATATTATTTCACCTTATCTCATAAAAAAATTTTTTTTGGCTAGTTCTCTACTTTGAATATTTGTTTTTTTTCCTCCATTATATAGAAAGAACAAAAAATAATTAATAATAATTTAATTAATATAATGAAAAAAAATATATTTACTTTGATTATAATTGTAATTTAAATAGAAAAAATTTACAGAATTTTTTTGACAAAAAATAAATAATAATAATTTAATTAATATTATTGTTAGAAGCTATAACATTTAATTCTTCAGTCATCAAAATAAATTACTAAGACTATTAAATCCAAATTCTCTTTCATAAAATCTGATTATATAAACAAATATTCTTGGGACATTTTCTAAATTTTAATTTCAACCAAATATCAACATACCATTGCATTCATACTTGAATTTCAATTTTATTAAAAATTATTTTATTTTAAAATTTCAATTATCATTTCAATTTTAATATCTTAAAATAATTTAAGTTTCAATTAAAACTTTACAAATTTTAATCGTGAACTAATTTAATTTAGTATTTTAATTTTAACTCCTCACATCCCCCTTTTTTAAAATGTTTGATCTTCTCAACATTTCTGACTACCATCTTCCCGTTTTGATCCTTAAGTAAGTAGCTCCGTTCATGTATTTTCTTTATCACTTTGTACGGCCCTTCCCACCTTGCATCGTCTTTATTTCGAATTTCTTGTTTGATCAAGACCACATCTTCCATTTCAAAATTTCTCACTGTTTTGCTTATTTTTGGTTTTAGTGTTTTATCCTCTATTCTCTTTTCCATATCTTCTCTATTTATTTCTTTATTCGAGTACCATTTCATTCTGTCGATCTTCCTCCCAAATATAATCTCTGCTGGGCTTACTCCCGTTGTTTTTTGAACTGTTGCATTTAACGTATATTCTATTTCTGGCACTATATCAGCCCAGTTTTTCCTTCCTCCTTCATTCAATGACGCGTTAATATACTCTCTGATTGTTCTGAATTGTCTTTCAATAATACCATTCGTGTTATGGTGATATGGGCTTGAGAAAATTAATTCAATGCCAGCTGTCTTTGCTAGTTCTTTTATGCTTCTTGCTTCAAAGTTCTTCCCACAATCTACATGAAGTTCTTTTGGCGCTCCAAACTTTAATATCCATTTATTTAATAACGTCTCACTAATTGTTCTTTCGTCTTGCTTGTTTATGGCCGTTAATGAGATGTATTTACTATAGTGGTCAATGATTCCGCAAATATATTTCTTTTTGTTGAACGTTTCTTTCAATGGCCCACATATATCCATATATATCTTCTCGAATGGTTCTGTACTCTTTATTGTTTGAGTTTCCTCCTTTGTCTTGGTTGTTATCGTTTTCATTTTCTGACATCTTTCGCAGTTCTCAATTACCTTTTTTACTTCCGTTGCTAGATTTTCCATGTCGCAGTTGTTCTGGATATATTTTGTTACTTTCTGTGCACCTGCATGGCACAGCAATACGTGTACTTCTTTTATCATCCTCTGTCTATTATCTGACGGTATCCATATTTTACCTTGTTTAGTTAGTACCGTGTTGTTTTCCATTATGAACTTACAATCTTTATTTTTTAACTTATTCTTTATTTCTTGGACCTCCATATTGTCATTTTGCCACTTGTTATATCCGCCTTCTGCTGTTACTGTTAATATTCTGGTTTTAATTTTGCCGGTTTTTGCGTCTTCGTGTTCCATCATACACTGTACACATGTTCCGCATGTTTTCCTGGATAGCATATCCGCGTTTGTATGGCTTGTTCCTTTCCTGTATTCCATTTTAATATCCAGACTGCTTAAATAGTTGATCCATGTCTGGAATTGAGCCGTTATTGGTTTCTTCGTTGTTACCATAAACGTAATAGCTTTATGGTCCGTTCTCAGTACGAATCTCTTACCATATAAGTAGTGGTTGAAATGTTTACAAAAATAGTATATTGCCAATAATTCTTTTCTGGTAATGCAGTATCCTTTTTCGTGGCTGCTCATCGCATGTGAACCATATGCGATGACATGTTCATGTCCTTTTTCATCCTTTTGCGAAAGAACTGCTCCAATAGTATCGAAGCTCGCGTCTGTGTCTAATATAAATTCTTTTCTGAAATCTGGAAATACCAATACTGGGGCGGTTATCAATGCTTCTATCATTTCCCCGAAAGCCTTTTCACACATCTCTGTCCATCTTATTTTCTCATTGTTTTTTCCGCATATACTTTCTAGTGCTCTTGCCTTCTTTGCATAGTCTTTTATGAACCGTCGATAATAGTTACAGATACCCAGAAAGCTCCTCAGATTCTTCACACATTTTGGTTTTTGAAATGATTGTATTGCTTCTATTTTAGTATTATCTGTTTGTATGCCGTCTTTATTTATTATGTGTCCCAGAAACTTCACTTCTTTTCTAAATATTTGAAATTTTTCGGGGTTCAATCTTAGTCCTGCTGTTGCGATCTTCCCTAGGACTTTTCCAAATATGTTATAATGGTCTTCTTCTGTCTTTGTGAATATTAGGATGTCGTCTAAATATACCATCACTCCATCTTTCCACAAGTCTTTCAATACTTTCGTCATTAATTCTTGAAATGTTCCTGGTGCCGCTGCAATACCGAACGGCATCCTGTTAAAACAGAACTGTCCTTCTTTTGTTGAGAATGCTGTTTTCTCTTGAGATTCTTTATCTAACTTCACTTGGTAATAAGCATTTCCCAAGTCGATTGAGCTAAAATATCTGGATCCGTGTAGGATGTCTAAAATTTCATCTACATTTGGCATTGGAAATGCTTGTCTTTCTGTTATCTTGTTTAATTGTCTGAAGTCTAGACAAAGCCTGATGTCTTTTTTCTCTTTCTTCCATACACAAACTAAAGGTGTGTTCCACGGTGAATTGCACTTCCTAATTATTCCGTTGTTTTCTAGATTTTTTATTGCTTCCTCAATCTTGTCTTCCAAATTTATTGGCTGACGTCTCGGTTTAATCATTATTGGCTCTCCTTTCGTGATGATCTTATGTTTTATCAGATTGGTACACCCAATGTCCCATTTATCTGCCATAAAAACATTCTTGTTTGCCTGAAATATTTCTAGCAGTCTCTTATTTCCGGTAACTTTTAAAACGTCGATGGCATGACGTAATCTTCCTTCATCTGTTATAATCCGCCCAAATCTAGCTTCTATTTCGCAAATGAAATCACTACGTTTTTCATGTTCTTCTAGTATACATTTCAATTCTATACCAAATAACCTTTGTAGTTCTACTCCTCCAATAATTTCTGGTATTAAATTCTTTACTATAATGAATGTTACATTTCTTTCCATACTGCCCATTTTAACATTGATGTTTAGTTTACCCATAGTTTCTAATCTACTGTTGTTTGCACATCTTAGCGATTCCCTTGTTTCTAATATTTCGATATTTTCTAATCGATCAATTACAGATTTAGCCATCACATTAATTCGCGCTCCTGTATCCAATAAACAATCTACTTTCCGCCCTTGGATATCCAGTGTTGTACTCGGTCTACCTTGCATTATATTATATGTTATTACTGGACTTTTTTGTTCTTCTACTGACAAAATATTCTGCTCTCTAGTATCTTCTACAATTTCATTAATACACACGTCTCCATTTTTCTTTAGGAATTTGTAAATTTTCTCTATCGTTCTTTCCTCGTGTTTTACTACTTCATTTACTTTACACTCCTCTTTAAATTTTTTCTGACTTTCCTTATCATTCGACTTTTTAATTTCTACACTACTATTATTATTAATATCACGTTCAAAAACACTACAATCTTTATCAATCATACAATCATCATCCATACTTAAATTACACATACCGTTAGCATTCATTCTTTGGTTGAAATCAATCTTACTTAGTAAATTGCTCCGATCAATGTCCCGTTTGACGGAGCGTGCTCGTTTGGGTCATTCTCCCTGTTATACTCGTCTGGCTGGCTTGACTGTTTCGTATTCATCATCTCATCATCAGACTCGATAGCTGCAATATCTTTTCTGTTATATTGTTGGTTTCCCCATTGTCTTTGATGTACGTTCCTTGGTTGATACATATCTTCCCTTTGTTGATAGGTATTTCTTTGAATTCTTCCTCCTGACATCTTCCTTTGGTCTCGATCTCTTCCTTGATTTCGTCTTTCCATATTTGTGTAGCACTCTCTTTCTTTGTGTCCTCGTGCATTGCATCTATGACATTTGATTGTTGGGCATTCTCTTCGTATGTGACCTTCAACACCACATGCATAACATTGAAATCTTCTTTTTATATTACATTCTCTGCTACTGTGTCCCGGTTTTTGACACGTCCAGCATTCTATCACTTTAACTCTTGTCTCTGGTTTCCATTCGTTGATTTCTCTCTTCGTGGCTCCAACTTGTACTACATCTCTATAAGTTCTTCCCCCCAGTTGTAGGTCGTATTGATCTCACCGTGTTTACTTGTTCAATAACCTTGTTAACTTTTTCTATCTTCTTTATAGTTTCTTTAATTTGTTCCGCCGTTTTGAGATCTTTCATTTCGATTTCTTTCCTGACTTCTTTATCTCTTACACAATGTGTCAATAAACATTTCTGAATTTCTTCCTCATTCCAAGTGTGTGAGGCCAATTTTTTAGTCATTTTTGATATTTTCTCTATAAATATTTCCGCCGAATCGTTACCTTGCTCGTAGTTCAAGGCTTCTCTTAAGTCATCAATCAATGACGTTGGTCGATGAAAAGCTGCTCTTAATTTCTGTTCAACGGTTTTACCTTCTGCGGCTTCATATTCTTCAATCAAAGTCCTGTCCAGAAGTGTAATAACTAGTACCATTTGTGTCTTCACTGGTGTCTTCGTTATTTCAAAGAACCTCTGACATTCTTTGATAAATAATTCGAGGTCATCTCCTCTGTGGAATTTTTCTGGAAGTAATCTTCCAATAAGTAGATCCGTTGGAATGGTCGCCATGTTAGAAGCTATAACATTTAATTCTTCAGTCATCAAAATAAATTACTAAGACTATTAAATCCAAATTCTCTTTCATAAAATCTGATTATATAAACAAATATTCTTGGGACATTTTCTAAATTTTAATTTCAACCGAATATCAACATACCATTGCATTCATACTTGAATTTCAATTTTATTAAAAATTATTTTATTTTAAAATTTCAATTATCATTTCAATTTTAATATCTTAAAATAATTTAAGTTTCAATTAAAACTTTACAAATTTTAATCGTGAACTAATTTAATTTAGTATTTTAATTTTAACTCCTCACAATTATGAAAAAAAATATATTTACTTTGATTATAATTGTAATTTAAATAGAAAAAATTTACAGAATTTTTTTGACGGTTTAAATAGGAAATAATTAATTTTTCTAATAAAAAATTGTAAAGAATTTCAAATGAGATTTTTTTGAAAATTTTAAATAATTTTTTCTTTTAAATTTTTCCTTTACAAGAAATATTTTTTCTTATTTACTAAATTGATGTGCCACATTTTGCTTGGCACCCTGAGGCGATGGCCCCAGTTGGCTTAATAGTAGATCCGACCTACCGAGTAATTATTATGATTTTTACCCATTTGACATTAGTTTATATATTCATTTCAATAACATTTTTTGTTTCGTTTATTAAAAAATTATTTTCCTACATAACACATATTTTCAGATATCGATATATATATTTTTTAATTACTATACTATTTCAGGCTATGACATTATTTTTATTATTAATATTATTATTTTTATTATTATTTTCATTTATAAAATACGTGTTATAAATAAAAATAAATCAGAAGTAAAAAACAAAAAAAGTCCTTATAATTTTATTATCATTTTTATTATTTGTTTATTATTATTATAATTATTATTATTATTATTTACTTAAAAATTTGTTACTTTAAAAATTTTCAATCTAACTTTCAACTTGTTTTTTACTTTTTAAAAACATGCAAATTGTCAACTCTACCTTCACTTCAAGTATTTTAATTTTCTGTAGACGTGAATTTAATTTTAATCTTTTTTATCAATATCCTATTCAATTCATTTTTTTATCATGCATAAAAAATTTATTTTAAAATTTCAATAAAAATTCCATTTTGAAAATTTAATTAATTACTTTTTAAAATTTTACATTATGGGTTTTTTTGACTGTAACTTAAAAAATTCCCATCTTATGTAACCTAACTGATGACTTGTAATCTACTATAATTTACTTTAAGTATTTTACTTTGCTTTAATTTACTCTAGAGACATTGATTTAACTTTAATTTAATAACTATACATGGTTTTAAGGAGGCGAGCACAAATATGCTAATATAAAATATATTCAAAAAAATAAAAATTAATGTATAATTTATGAAGCATATAGAGAGCCGACTCATGTGGAAAACTCCAAGAGATAATTTAATCGATTCTCTCATAAAATAAATAAACCGAAATTAGTTTCTGGGCTTAGTAAAAAAGTGAGAAGTTTCCTGCCCAATTACGGCAAATAAAAATGAAATAATTATTGGATTAAAACTTGATATGATTAGTAATTGCCTGATAGCATGTATAAAAGTTATGAGTTAAAGTTGACCGAGTAGAAAATTGAGTGGAAAATTTAGCAAATAGTCGAAAGGTGAGTCTGAAAACGAGTGAAAACTAATAATAGCCAATTAAAATTTAACTTACGTTCCTGGAAGAGTGATCTGCCGTACGTGGACTTAACACTATCATAAAGATGCAGATAAAAAAATTGTTCTAACGATTGTGTTTATTGTGGCTAATTCGAATAAACGTTTCCTATGTTGAGTTCTGTTAATTTTCTTTGCAAAATTTTAACCCGAGGAGTCAGAGAGCAAACCGATTGATAACCAATTAAAACAAACAATAATACGCTATTAAATTTTTACAGAATTTCGATTCAAAATATTTTTTATAATTGTTCTTTTCATTGAACTCATAAAATATATCAGCTATATTGCTTAAACTTAATTTAAATCTAACAAATTATAAATGTAACTTGCTGACAATGTGAATATGGTCTCGAGAGTTTCTCGGTATTTTTGTATGGAATTTAGTATACTTACAGTTCTGCGTGTAATATAGGCATTTATTCAGGGCTCATTGAAAGATCTTTATACAGCCAGACAACTAAATGATCATGAAATCATCAGATATTCCATTCAAATTTCCGAGGCCTTGGACTACATGCATTCTAATAGATTTATTCATCGTAATCTCTCGTGTTAGATGGGCATTGCAATAGTAAATGTGGTTAATGTTTTGCGTTTAGGCAGCAGCGTACTTGTTGGCAGTGATAACAATATCAAATTGTCCAATTTCCACTTGTCTAAATATCTATTCACAAGCACAACTGCTCAGCTATTGGAAGGGATCCTGGATCGCAAATCGAGAATAAAAAACTCTGGCTAGCCCCTGAAGTGTTGCATGAAAAGCCGTATGGTATCAAATCGGATATTTGGTCATTTGGGGTGACAGTAATGGAAATGCTGACTCGTAAGTGATTAGCTGTATAAGTTTACTGATAAGTTCCCGAATTCAGGTGATCGTCCTTATCCTAATATGAACATTGTATTAGGTTCCCATAAAATCTACAATAACAAATGCATTGAATACGACAAGAATATTTCTCCAAAAATAAGCGAGTTCATTGATAAATGCCTCCATGAATGCCAGTGTGAGCGGCCCACGGCTAAGCAGTGCAAGCAGATATTGGAGGAATTCACTCGACCGTAACAAATATCTACATTTGATATGCAGATGCAATTTTGATTATTTTTTTTTAAAAATTCATATAGATATTTATAGGATCTATTTTTATAAATAAAAAAACTCGGAATTCTTTATTTTTAAAATTTTTTTTATAATAATTACGTGATCGGTGAGCACGCAGTAAATATAAATTTGGGATATTAAATATTCGTCGATGGATATATCTCTCGATCTGACTCCTAGTGTTCAATAATCTTTAAGGTAAAATCCTAACAAAGAAATCTTCATTCACAAATATTCACCACAGAATACAGTTCTCTAATAGATCAGTAAACACAATAAGGGCATCACTTAATAATTCAATTGTAATCTGACTAGATTTTTTATTTGATTCTCACGTTTACTTCGCTCCCAAAATAATCAATTTTAATATTCGACAAACGGCGACTTATTTTGTTGTTTGTTCCTTTTATACTTCTGGGTTGCTATTAATTTAGATTAAATTTAAACAATTTTTTATCCATTTCGCTAATCCCGGGAAACATTGACGTTTTGCTCGGCGGCCCTTGATTAATGGGTTTGTAGGTAAATATTGAAATTAATTTCTTTGTTTTAGGCTCCTGACCCTTCAATGTACCTCTATTCTATAGTATTTCATTCGTCTTCAAAATCAAATTTGCCACTGGTTGTCACTTTTTCCCACTCAAAAAATATTCATTTTTACTTTCAAAATATTTATTAATTTTAGTTGATTTTGATAATTTTGAAATTTTATATTTTTATTCATGTTACAGTATAACCCTAATGTTGGTCGTAGGGGAGTGTGGGGAATCCGACCCTTGAGTCACCTCAATCCCATGCTGTCACGGTCCATCACTAGGGGTAACTCCTCCGTACGCCACATAATTTTGATTACTATTATGCACCCGTGATTGGAGATCACGTTGGAATTGTGCACAATAGCCGAATGCCATTCGAGCAGGTGAGCGCCATCATTAGCACTACTCCCCGAAGGACCTTCGTCTTCCCGGATTATAGCTGCCGATAGAAGGACTTACGCTCCTCTTCCCAAAACCCTTTAAATTCTCGGAACTACACTTCATTCCAGTGAGAGAAATCATGGGGAAATCCTACTCCTGCGTCCACGCGCCTTTATAATTTCCCTCGCCCTTAATACTCCAATTTTCGAATGATAGAAAAAAAGAGGAATTAGATTTATTAATATTTACTGAAAATTAAGCCAAAATAATTTTTAATAGAAAATAGACACTAAGAGGTGACAGAAGAAATAAAATAAGCGGTTCAAATGTTTGCCAATGTCGTATCAACCAATAGGATGAGAAAATCCGTCAGGAGTTAGTTTTCTTCCGCATCCATGTCGGTTGGGAGGCATCTCCTCTTGGGTGGCCTGTATGGCGGAGGGTCGCCTCGAGGATCCTCGTCTCTTCGCGAAGACGGTCCAGCTATTTCGCCTCGGGGGCCGATATTGGGCACCTCTCCCGTGAGGATAGCGATCTCTTCAAGATCCAACTCGAGATCACTTAGGGGGCGAATCAGTGGATGTGATTCGTTCTCCTCATCCACCAAGTTGATGTGGATGGAAGCTGGGGGAGAGGAAAATAAGATCCGCGGAGCGTAACGGATGTCTGGGTCCATCCCAGAGTTTTCAAACTCCTGGTAAGGGGGTGGTAGGTCATCCAATTGGCCCACCCCTTCCATCGACTGAGCTTCCCGGAGACGGGCCTCTTCTTGTCGGCGACGATCCCGACGCCGCTTATTTCGGTTTGGCCGATGACGGGCCGTAGGGGCAGAAGAATTAGCCCGGTTTTCGGTAGTCCCGGAAGGTAGCAATTGTGGGACATTCATACTCGAGATAGGAGTAGTCGTTGTTGGATTGGGCTGGTCTTCGGTACTGGGGAGGTGGTGAGCAGGGACGATCTCAAGCTGCTCCGCCCGAACACTCCCCGGGACCTTGATTCGGAGCTCAGTTTCCGTGTAGGCCTGATGTAGTGCCGTCGACTGCTCACGGATCAGCAGCCGCTGAGCGCCCGACTCGACGATTAATTCGTCACGCGCCTGAGTGAGACGTGAGATCTTCTGCCTGAGCTCCCTAACGACTTCTGGTGGAGCCCAGGTCCCTTTCACTCGTTTGTGCTTCATTTGGAGATCCCGGTGCTGCATCTTGAGATCTTCATACTTGTGGCGGATTGCCACGATTGACGGGGGCAGGCGAGGGATCCTCATCGAAGTGTTCGTATTTTCATTTCTTGACATACTATTAGAAAAGAGGAAAAATATTTAACCAAAGAAAATAATCAAAAAAAAAATTTAAAAGAGAAATTTTAAAGGAGATTTGCGGAATATCGAAAATCGGAGTATCGGTGGTAATGTTAGGGCTGCTTCCCCGTACTAGTACCCCGATTCTCTACATAGGTATGATTTATTTGGTAACCTAGTCGTCGTTAACTCCCGCGATATCATTATAAATTATTTACACGGCAAATTATGCGTTCATGATCGTTATTACCTTACTAGCATGACTAAAATCCAACTTCTACTTGATCAGGTATTTAATAGAGTAGTCAATGGGCAATTTACAGGCTTGACATTTAGATTTACGCTCATGGTTATTTTATGTGCTATGGGTACGCCTGATAAATTAGTTTACCTTTCCCCTTTTTCTTTGAAACGTCCTACTGTCGTAAATAAATAGATTTTAACATTAACAAAAAAAATGTCCATTTAATTTGACAAAAACAAACAATCTTATTTTTATTGATTATCTGAATGGAATTTGTGCAGCCTACCGTAACTACATACCGGCAGGTGCGATCAATAATCAATTTTGCAGAACTGCTATTTACTGATCCATGAACGGATTATTATACATTTGTGTTCTCAGGTTTCTCTAGTCGCTTACTCTACTAGTCGAGGATTTCCTAAACATCATTCGTATCGTTGTCTGCCTCTATTCGCGATAGATCTATGAATTCTACGAGAAAGGAAAAATCATTTGTCAAACGACGTTTCGATTTCGTGAATTTTCTCAACCCGATTCTTAGATGGAATGAAACAAATGGAGAGTGTTCATGCGTGCTGCCCTCCTGTGGAGCATTTTTCGACAAGGTAATTTTTATGAAAATTGTCATTTATACTAATTTGTCTGGCTATCGGGTAGTTTTTTCAATTTAATCACTATAACGAAAAACGTTTTCTATCATCTAAGTTCTACCCGTGCTACCCAGTTTTATTTCCACCATTCTGTTCGGAATATCCAAAAATTGTTTCGGATCAATGTATGATCCACCTTAGCTTCCCCTAACTGCAGTTTTCCGCTCTTCCCTTGATTTTGAACGATTCGCTCCAGCCACATTTTCAGCAGCCGCCTCGAATATACAATGGCGCCCTGCGTAGCGGTCCCGTGCGTAAAGCCGGAACCGACTGCGAACTGCCAAGGGGTTCACGAGGCATGACCCACGAGCACAACTAAGGGTTTTCACCCACTAGCCGGCACACGGTCGGTCCCATGAACCAATCTATTGCAATACATAATATAAGATTTTAGGGGGTCCGAACATTATAAATAATGCATAATTATCGTTATTAATGAAGTGAAATGTAACATCGAAAAATTATTTAATCAAAACAAATGCATCATAAAAATGGTAAGATAATTACATAACAACAAAAGGTTCCTTACTTAATTGTAGAGTAGAAATCGAATTTTTCAATAAAGCATAAGATTAAGATTTAATGAAATTCATCACTGTATTTATAGTATTTTCGTGCATGTGTGCGACCAATAGGCGATTTTTCGCCATTTTTAGGGCTTTCTAATTATTTTATTATTTTAAAATTATTTTTATTATTTTTCGTATATTTTTCTTAATTTTTTGATATATAATTTATTTTGTGTTTGAGTTTTACTTTTATTATTGTTTTTCTGATAATATTATTTTTAGCCCTTTATTTGTTTTTCTGGTCGCCACTTCTGTTTATGTTTTTTCTAAACCTTATTTTGCAAGGTTTTTGGCAGTTTATTTTATTTCTTTATGTTTTCTTTTTGCTTCTGTAGGCATTTTCGAATTTTAATTAATTATTTGTTTTATTTAATTTTTGTTATGTTTTTATTTTGTTTTACTTAATATGTTATTTATTGATTTTTAATATCTTGGTGTGGTGCATGTTTATGTGCAGTGATTCCTTCCATTATTTCCGCTCTTTTAACTTTAATTTTAATTTTAATTTTTGTTTAAATTGTGGCTCTGAGCCCAACACTAACAACTTCAACATACATAGAATCTTAATGTCAATTTATAGTATCGTTCTTAATTTTTTTTCAAGCCAAACATTTACGGGGCATAGTCCTCATATGTCTCTACTTATGTTATGATTTGAATACTATAATCTAAATAGCAGATATATTTTGTAGGACGAATCATTCATAGTGAATTCTAAAACCAAAATTTTTATTATTTAATTGATTATTATTGCCTTTATTATTATTAAATTTTTTTGATAAAAATAACATGCACACACGTGAGAAAATTGAATTATGATTATCTAGTCTTCAGCTAGTGATTAGGAGGAGATGCAGCCGTAGTGTATGATATACCACCGGTTCAGATCTCTCCCCCAGTAACCTCAGTGCAAGACCCTCAGTTTAGCGTGGATGGTCACAAGTAAGCAGCAAATATGACATGAAAAATTGTAAAAAAGAAAATATTACTAACAAAATTACCAGAAAGAAGAGAAATTGTTTGACAATAAAAGGAAATTCATGACTTAAGTTAATAAAATTGAAAATTTAACAAGAAAATTAAATAAAATTCAAAGTCAACGAAGTAAAAAGCAAATTTCATAAAAATAGATTTACTATAAATAGATCTATCCTACATATATTATTCGTGGCTTACTATCATGGCAAGGCATTGGAACAGAGCCAACGAAGATGTCACAGGTCGGAAACTGGAAAGAGAAAATAATCAGTTAAAGTTGAAAGACAAGATCCGAGACAAAATACTACAATATGGGGGTAAAATGGAGACAATCGGCACTGGTCAAACATGGGCTTCACAGAGCCATAAGCAAACAGTTCCCTGAATACCGTCGCAATGACATTGAAAATATCAAAAACTAATAAGCCTCACCGAGAGGAAGTTGAATGCGAGTAAAGAAGAAGATTGAAACCAGCTAGACTGCTAGGCCAAATGCAAAAACTGACCGATAACAATTTTGATTAAAAATAAAATGTTATTTGCTAAATTACTCAATATTGTAATTTTAATTTCGAATATTATGCTAATTAATCTGTTCAAGAATCATATTCACTCAGTATACAGAAACCACATGAAAAATTCCTATCCAACATAGTATTTGAATAATTCTTCATGAATCATAAACCTTAATATGAAAAGATCTCATAATTCATCTAATTTCATTCGAAATAGTTTTAACATAAAATTAACGGTAGGGGACGCAAACAAAATGAGCACGAATACCTTCAACGGTAGTTCGTGAACCAAGAGGTTTGCAAGGGTCATAGAAATATGGATCACCTTTTACTGGAAACCACCCATTATAATACATTCCCAGTGTCATTTTGACGGTTACCCAATGTTAATATCTCTTAAACACGTATCTAAAGAAAATCATATGAACCTGGCCTCGAAATCTTTTTTATTTTAACTCATCAGTGCCCAGCAAAAGCTTTCGAAAATTTTCAGTTTTTAAATTTTCAATATTTTTATTTACTTCGTTTGATCAATGTTAGTTATGGTTTATAATATCGGTATCAATAATTTCCAGCGCTCGACTTCTTGCCCAATCTCTTGGTTTGTCCTTATCATTGTGGGGTTCGTGGAATGTCTGACCTTGAACCCCTGACATACAATCTTTCTACCTTCCACTAGTTACACGTTACTAGACAACGTTGGTAATGTAATCAATGGTTCTGTGACTGCCAAAGGTGAGCTTTATTTCTAAAACTGCTAAGGCCCGGTCTACAGCTGGGTTCAGTGAGCTACCGTTAGAAGGTATGTGCTTGACTTACTCCTTTAGGTCCATAACTTTCACATGGTGTATGTTCTACATCCTTCATAATTCTCTAGTCACTTTATTGAAGAATAAATTAAATAAACAACCAGAAAATTCTATTGATCATATTGTTTATTAATACATTCATTTTATATATTGAAATAGTTTATCAGTTGATTTCAGTATCTGATGGATTCAATTGTTCTTGTCCCTTGTTGCCATTAATCAACGACGTTTTCGTTCAGATCTTCCTTGTCGTGAGTAAGGACGATTGTTCTTTGTTCCTTAGTCTCGGTAGGCCAATTGAGCTGAGGCGAAAACCAATGGATACGTGACTGAATTACCTTCTTGACTGGCAGTCAATGCTACTTCTAAACCACGTATATGGGTCCACAAGACATGTACCAGCCGCGTTGCACTGCATCCATCTTCTGATAAATTGTCCTCGCTTGCTCAGGTTTTATCCAGGTAGATTTAATCTCTTCACACTCTTTGCTTACTTGTAACAATTGTTGGTGAAAGTCCAGGTTAGTTGAACGTAATCTGGATAGCTCTTGGATTATCACCTGAATTGTTTCCATACCTGAAGTATAAAAATATTTGTGAACGTGATACGACTAGTGTTGGTAGAAGTCGGAGTTCGGAATTATTTATGATGTCATAACTAAAGAGTTCTATGTAGAGTATGAACTTATCAATCTAATGAACTTTATGCTGTATTTAGTCGTAATAATTATTTCTTTATATTTGCGCCTGAATATGGAAATTATCAGTATCTACATTAAAACGCGTTTAAAAGACTTAAAAGTACTACTTCATTCAATAACATTGCATGAAAAATTCCTTTATTCAAAGTAAAATTTTATTAGTATTAAAAATAACAAATTGTAATTTTTTGTGGTTAACTTCTGAATAATCTTCCAATTCTTCGATCTTGGAGTGGCTTCATGCCTTGGCTTCGATCTTTTCGGCTTGGATGAAGGCATTGGTAAGAATGCTAGAACGATGTCCGTGGGCGAGTACAGGGTCTCGTAACTCGTAGGAGACGCCGTAATCTGGCACGTATCCGTCGGTGTTCGGGATCTCACCAGAGTCTATCGCAGCATTTATTCTCTCCAGACGTCTCCTCGCCATTCTCTCCTTCCATTGGAACCTTTGGACCAATGGTTCAATCCTGTAAAGCGAAAATTCCTCTCATTGTCGTGCTGTTCGAGCCGAGTTCCGGCCAGGCTCCCGTTTGATTGCGATGATTGGTACTTCTATTTCGTCCTATCGAGAACCTGTTCGGATGGGTTAGCTGCTATCTCTTAAAGTAGAGAGGGTGTATCCGGCATCCTATAGTGACTGCCTGTAGTGTGCCGCCAGATTTGGGTCCACACGAATAGCAATTCGGTCCTCGTCTCTCCACATGGCAGTTTCGGTCGGCCGTGTTCCTGCTGAGAAATTTAAATCAATCCATGTTCGTATTGGCAAAGTTGAATGTTCCAAAGTTGTAGTTCACATAATTGTTCATGAAACTATCCTGCGTCCGTACTGGTGACATGGTCAAATCATATTTGTGTAAATTCAATGTGTTCAATGCATCATAAAAAAATGATCATTACTTTCTTCGTATTGTTTTGGAGTGTCGTCCTGTTGGGGGTCAGAGGAACGTGTAAGGTCTGATTTGACGGTTATCGTCGCTCCTGCTGCATGACTCTTAGGTTTTCTCATTGAAGAAATTCTTTGAAAGTTGGTCGTTTTCATTATTTTACTGTACTGATTGTTTGGTATTTACCATGTTTATTTATATCAAATTTTAAATGGTATAGGGTGTAGGGGTCGCTTGATTATAATACATTTGCTGCGCACTGCTACTCTTTATTAAAAAAAATGAGCGAGAAAACCTGTAAAATTATATGGGGCATTATTGTTACCACGTTAGTCGGCCTACTCTTTTATAGTATTGTAGTAGCATGACTTAATTCAGATTATTAAAGTACCTATTATTAATCTTCCAATTTGTTCTTATTTTCGAATTTTTAGTCATTATTTCCACAACAGAGATTGTAGTCACCTATATTATAGATATTATTATAATAATTTATGCTTATTGCCCCCCCCCCTTTTAGCATTACAATTTTGACTTTTATGACCTGGACGTGCGTTATAATTTTATTGGCACAATTACTGGTATCTTGTCTCGGGGTGACGATGGATATTAATTGATTTTAATTACTATAAATTTATTATTTCAATTGTGCTATAACCCTATCGATCGTTATTTTAGCTAATTCAAGATTGATATTTTATCATTAAAATTTTATTATTACAGTCGTGATTTAACCGTATCGGTCGTTATTATTCTAGTTTGGCTATTTCAATCAAACCATGTAGGACCGTTTTGTGTACGACAACGGTCAATCGGCCTCCTTACATTGATATTGTCTTTATGTTGGCTGGATTATTATGTTCGCTAATGATTATTGGAACGCATTTTCAATATGCAACCAAATTTTGGATGTTCTCATATCGCATATCTAATTTTCATTTTAGTGATGATCAATCTCGGTGGATGATACGTCTTCTTGGCCCCCTATTGATCTCGTTTAGCCGGCTTCTATTGTATATAACGATGGCTTATCAGTGTCAAATTTGAATTAAATTCATTCGTGGCATTTTATTTAAATTCAAATGTGAGATTTATGGACTTATTATGATTTGGGCGTCTCGGATTGGTCGTACTAACAATATTATGTTTATGATAATAAAGGGTTTTACGACTTTTCGTGTCATTATCATCGTGGATTGAGATTTTACATTGTATTCAATTTTATCAGGTAAGTTTACGTTAAGCCTGTACGGATTTCTCATCATGAACTGATGATTTATCTTTTACTTATTGTGAGTTGGGGTTAATTTACTTCGATTTTATATCGTTATCATTTATGATTATTTATTTGATTATACCCTTTCTGACTATTATCGTGCTGATCTTGGTGCATTTTGTTATTATTTTAATTTACTTTTATGTTTTTGATATTATATTTAATTGCATTCTCTTCATAGTTTAGAATTGTTTATTTGGTGTTGATAGGTCTGATTTTAATTCGGCATGCTGTTTCCGATACATTTAAACAAATCCTTGTATTTATATAATTTCATATAATGTTGGGCCAGAACACAAACGGCCTTGAAAAATGTTTAAATGAATCGGTAACACACATGCAAATATAACCTACAACTTTAAAATCAAACCCATGAAAACATCAACTAAACCTAGCAAAATATGAGAGAAAAGCAATTACATATAAAATAATAAACATAAAAATAAATTAAAATTGTGAGGAGTTAAAATTAAAATACTAAATTAAATTAGTTCACGATTAAAATTTGTAAAGTTTTAATTGAAACTTAAATTATTTTAAGATATTAAAATTGAAATGATAATTGAAATTTTAAAATAAAATAATTTTTAATTGAAATTCAAGTATGAATGCAATGGTATGTTGATATTTGGTTGAAATTAAAATTTAGAAAATGTCCCAAGAATATTTGTTTATATAATCAGATTTTATGAAATATAATTTGGATTTAATAGTCTTAGTAATTTATTTTGATGACTGAAGAATTAAATGTTATAGCTTCTAACATGGCGACCATTCCAACGGATCTGCTTATTGGAAGATTACTTCCAGAAAAATTCCACAGAGGAGATGACCTCGAATTATTTATCAAAGAATGTCAGAGGTTCTTTGAAATAACGAAGACACCAGTGAAGACACAAATGGTACTAGTTATTACACTTCTGGACAGGACTTTGATTGAAGAATATGAAGCCGCAGAAGGTAAAACCGTTGAACAGAAATTAAGAGCAGCTTTTCATCGACCAACGTCATTGATTGATGACTTAAGAGAAGCCTTGAACTACGAGCAAGGTAACAATTCGGCGGAAATATTTATAGAGAAAATATCAAAAATGACTAAAAAATTGGCCTCACACACTTGGAATGAGGAAGAAATTCAGAAATGTTTATTGACACATTGTGTAAGAGATAAAGAAGTCAGGAAAGAAATCGAAATGAAAGATCTCAAAACGGCGGAACAAATTAAAGAAACTATAAAGAAGATAGAAAAAGTTAACAAGGTTATTGAACAAGTAAACACGGTGAGATCAATACGACCTACAACTGGGGAAGAACTTATAGAGATGTAGTACAAGTTGGAGCCACGAAGAGAGAAATCAACGAATGGAAACCAGAGACAAGAGTTAAAGTGATAGAATGCTGGACGTGTCAAAAACCGGGACACAGTAGCAGAGAATGTAATATAAAAAGAAGATTTCAATGTTATGCATGTGGTGTTGAAGGTCACATACGAAGAGAATGCCCAACAATCAAATGTCATAGATGCAATGCACGAGGACACAAAGAAAGAGAGTGCTACACAAATATGGAAAGACGAAATCAAGGAAGAGATCGAGACCAAAGGAAGATGTCAGGAGGAAGAATTCAAAGAAATACCTATCAACAAAGGGAAGATATGTATCAACCAAGGAACGTACATCAAAGACAATGGGGAAACCAACAATATAACAGAAAAGATATTGCAGCTATCGAGTCTGATGATGAGATGATGAATACAAAACAGTCAAGCCAGCCAGACGAGTATAACAGGGAGAATGACCCAAACGAGCACGCTCCGTCAAACGGGACATTGATCGGAGCAATTTACTAAGTAAGATTGATTTCAACCAAAGAATGAATGCTAACGGTATGTGTAATTTAAGTATGGATGATGATTGTATGATTGATAAAGATTGTAGTGTTTTTGAACGTGATATTAATAATAATAGTAGTGTAGAAATTAAAAAGTCGAATGATAAGGAAAGTCAGAAAAAATTTAAAGAGGAGTGTAAAGTAAATGAAGTAGTAAAACACGAGGAAAGAACGATAGAGAAAATTTACAAATTCCTAAAGAAAAATGGAGACGTGTGTATTAATGAAATTGTAGAAGATACTAGAGAGCAGAATATTTTGTCAGTAGAAGAACAAAAAAGTCCAGTAATAACATATAATATAATGCAAGGTAGACCGAGTACAACACTGGATATCCAAGGGCGGAAAGTAGATTGTTTATTGGATACAGGAGCGCGAATTAATGTGATGGCTAAATCTGTAATTGATCGATTAGAAAATATCGAAATATTAGAAACAAGGGAATCGCTAAGATGTGCAAACAACAGTAGATTAGAAACTATGGGTAAACTAAACATCAATGTTAAAATGGGCAGTATGGAAAGAAATGTAACATTCATTATAGTAAAGAATTTAATACCAGAAATTATTGGAGGAGTAGAACTACAAAGGTTATTTGGTATAGAATTGAAATGTATACTAGAAGAACATGAAAAACGTAGTGATTTCATTTGCGAAATAGAAGCTAGATTTGGGCGGATTATAACAGATGAAGGAAGATTACGTCATGCCATCGACGTTTTAAAAGTTACCGGAAATAAGAGACTGCTAGAAATATTTCAGGCAAACAAGAATGTTTTTATGGCAGATAAATGGGACATTGGGTGTACCAATCTGATAAAACATAAGATCATCACGAAAGGAGAGCCAATAATGATTAAACCGAGACGTCAGCCAATAAATTTGGAAGACAAGATTGAGGAAGCAATAAAAAATCTAGAAAACAACGGAATAATTAGGAAGTGCAATTCACCGTGGAACACACCTTTAGTTTGTGTATGGAAGAAAGAGAAAAAAGACATCAGGCTTTGTCTAGACTTCAGACAATTAAACAAGATAACAGAAAGACAAGCATTTCCAATGCCAAATGTAGATGAAATTTTAGACATCCTACACGGATCCAGATATTTTAGCTCAATCGACTTGGGAAATGCTTATTACCAAGTGAAGTTAGATAAAGAATCTCAAGAGAAAACAGCATTCTCAACAAAAGAAGGACAGTTCTGTTTTAACAGGATGCCGTTCGGTATTGCAGCGGCACCAGGAACATTTCAAGAATTAATGACGAAAGTATTGAAAGACTTGTGGAAAGATGGAGTGATGGTATATTTAGACGACATCTAATATTCACAAAGACAGAAGAAGACCATTATAACATATTTGGAAAAGTCCTAGGGAAGATCGCAACAGCAGGACTAAGATTGAACCCCGAAAAATGTCAAATATTTAGAAAAGAAGTGAAGTTTCTGGGACACATAATAAATAAAGACGGCATACAAACAGATAATACTAAAATAGAAGCAATACAATCATTTCAAAAACCAAAATGTGTGAAGAATCTGAGGAGCTTTCTGGGTATCTGTAACTATTATCGACGGTTCATAAAAGACTATGCAAAGAAGGCAAGAGCACTAGAAAGTATATGCGGAAAAAACAATGAGAAAATAAGATGGACAGAGATGTGTGAAAAGGCTTTCGGGGAAATGAAAGAAGCATTGATAACCGCCCCAGTATTGGTATTTCCAGATTTCAGAAAAGAATTTATATTAGACACAGACGCGAGCTTCGATACTATTGGAGCAGTTCTTTTGCAAAAGGATGAAAAAGGACATGAACATGTCATCGCATATGGTTCACATGCGATGAGCAGCCACGAAAAAGGATACTGCATTACCAGAAAAGAATTATTGGCAATATACTATTTTTGTAAACATTTCAACCACTACTTATATGGTAAGAGATTCGTACTGAGAACGGACCATAAAGCTATTACGTTTATGGTAACAACGAAGAAACCAATAACGGCTCAATTCCAGACATGGATCAACTATTTAAGCAGTCTGTATATTAAAATGGAATACAGGAAAGGAACAAGCCATACAAACGCGGATATGCTATCCAGGAAAACATGCGGAACATGTGTACAGTGTATGATGGAACACGAAGACGCAAAAACCGGCAAAATTAAAACCAGAATATTAACAGTAACAGCAGAAGGCGGATATAACAAGTGGCAAAATGACAATATGGAGGTCCAAGAAATAAAGAATAAGTTAGAAAATAAAGATTGTAAGTTCATAATGGAAAACAACACGGTACTAACTAAACAAGGTAAAATATGGATACCGTCAGATAATAGACAGAGGATGATAAAAGAAGTACACGTATTGCTGTGCCATGCAGGTGCACAGAAAGTAACAAAATATATCCAGAACAACTGCGACATGGAAAATCTAGCAACGGAAGTAAAAAAGGTAATTGAGAACTGCGAAAGATGTCAGAAAATGAAAACGATAACAACCAAGACAAAGGAGGAAACTCAAACAATAAAGAGTACAGAACCATTCGAGAAGATATATATGGATATATGTGGGCCATTGAAAGAAACGTTCAACAAAAAGAAATATATTTGCGGAATCATTGACCACTATAGTAAATACATCTCATTAACGGCCATAAACAAGCAAGACGAAAGAACAATTAGTGAGACGTTATTAAATAAATGGATATTAAAGTTTGGAGCGCCAAAAGAACTTCATGTAGATTGTGGGAAGAACTTTGAAGCAAGAAGCATAAAAGAACTAGCAAAGACAGCTGGCATTGAATTAATTTTCTCAAGCCCATATCACCATAACACGAATGGTATTATTGAAAGACAATTCAGAACAATCAGAGAGTATATTAACGCGTCATTGAATGAAGGAGGAAGGAAAAACTGGGCTGATATAGTGCCAGAAATAGAATATACGTTAAATGCAACAGTTCAAAAAACAACGGGAGTAAGCCCAGCAGAGATTATATTTGGGAGGAAGATCGACAGAATGAAATGGTACTCGAATAAAGAAATAAATAGAGAAGATATGGAAAAGAGAATAGAGGATAAAACACTAAAACCAAAAATAAGCAAAACAGTGAGAAATTTTGAAATGGAAGATGTGGTCTTGATCAAACAAGAAATTCGAAATAAAGACGATGCAAGGTGGGAAGGGCCGTACAAAGTGATAAAGAAAATACATGAACGGAGCTACTTACTTAAGGATCAAAATGGGAAGATGTTAGTCAGAAATGTTGAGAAGATCAAACATTTTAAAAAAGGGGGATGTGAGGAGTTAAAATTAAAATACTAAATTAAATTAGTTCACGATTAAAATTTGTAAAGTTTTAATTGAAACTTAAATTATTTTAAGATATTAAAATTGAAATGATAATTGAAATTTTAAAATAAAATAATTTTTAATTGAAATTCAAGTATGAATGCAATGGTATGTTGATATTTGGTTGAAATTAAAATTTAGAAAATGTCCCAAGAATATTTGTTTATATAATCAGATTTTATGAAATATAATTTGGATTTAATAGTCTTAGTAATTTATTTTGATGACTGAAGAATTAAATGTTATAGCTTCTAACAAAAATAATAACAAAACGCAACAAGATCCGCACGATACAAATACAAACATAACACGAAAACCCAACAAATTCGACCGAAATTTGATAATTGAACAAAAATGAAAATTTCGTGAAAATGAAATTTAAATCAAAGAATTTGAATTAGAAATAATTCAATAAAAATTTCAAATAAAAAATTATCAAAATAAATTAGAAAATAATAAAAATTAAGATTAGAATACACTAGAAAATATCAAGGTCGAATTTTGTTTTACTAAATCAAAAAGAACACGCGAGGTTAGGGACAGAAAATAGGTATATATACCGATGCATTTTTACATAAAATTTAACCAATTTTAAAACAAAGCTTTGAACCACTTTTAAAACCATTTTTGAATCATTTTTAAACCATTTTGAATCTATTTTAGGTGAGTGAGAGCTTTATTTGGAAACTCTCTCTCCACGTCCCGTCCTCGCAACCTCGGAAGAGCTCTGCTTGGATGTCGAAGAGATGTATTTTTATTTGTTATGATGATTTGGCAAGTAATTTGTTATATTGCTTTTTAATATATTAATAAATATTTATAAAACATAAAATCAGTTTTTTTTTCATAAATTAATTATTTTATTGTCAAAATTTTTCCGGCCCACAGCCAAGACACATCACAAGCTAGTAAAATCAACATACTATTCAGATTCGTGTAAGTGTGTGGAATATCGCCAATGATCTGTGCCCGTGAAGACCCGGCGTGCGGAACGCAGGGATTGGAACGTCAATATTATTCCGTATAGAAGAAAGGAGAAATAAGGAAAGGGTCTTTTGGCTACTTCCTCGTTTCTAGTTTTCTTTAAATTCGACCTAAATTATTCTACACACGGCTTAAAATCACCACACCGAGTAGTCCAGTGGGCACTCATTAAATATAATATGAACATAAAATGCGTTTAAGGCTTATTAAAGGAAGGGTTACGGGGAATAAAATTAATATGAAATCTCTGCTATGAAATGAAATAAATTAATCTTATGAATTTAACTTAAATGCAATTTAAATAGTAATCTTAAATTATTATTAAACAAATCACCCTAAACTTCCAGTAAAGTAGTGAATTTAATCAGATCCTAATCCAGAGCATATCCATCAGTACAGCTAATAGAAGTACCTTTTTTTGAGCTCCCTTATAAAAGAACGATAGTCGTTACTAAGCTAAATGTAAATCAAAATTGACCCCGCATAAAAATAAATTAGCCTAAATTAATTAAATTAAAAGTATAAACCTGATAAAATAAGAGAAATTTTATTGCAAAGAAAAATTCACAACTCCTCTTGAGCAGCCAACCAAACCGATGATAACCCACCTGCTTTCTATCACCACGGCATTTACGGATAACTCTACGGCGCAGGCCCATCCACAGTTGATACTCATTCTTCTAAAATAAAACTGTTTAATTTTGATTAAAAATGTTCAACAAGTTTTTGGATCATGAATGATTCCCCAATTCCCGATCACCATCACAAACCAAACCACGATCGCCAGAAGCTTAAACTCCCACCATTGTTCTAGCATTGAATACTAAACCAATAATCGTATAAAATATAACGGTTCAACATTTCTTAAAATTGAATGATAATTGAATGAAATAAACTCAATACCGTAAGGATCCAGTAGGTAGGAATATAACCCGCTAATTAAAATCCAACACTTGTAGACAAGAGGATGCTCATGATCTTTCTGGAACTGTAAACTCACGAAATTTCAAATGAATGCATGGATTAAACATTAATAAAAATCAAATAAACTGTCGAAAATTGGAAATAACGTAGGAACACTCGCAGTGAAATTGTGAAGTTGGCAATGACACGTGCGAGTTTTCCGCCGTTAGCTTCCAAAGAAGAAAAAAAAACTTACCGATCTCCAACCCCGAATTCAATTGTCATTCCGAAAAATAAAGATATAGCTAATGTATATCTCGATAGATATAGTTATAAAGTTCGAGCAGATGTCGCAATTGTTTATGAAAATAAAATAAGATCATAATCCAATCCATCCGAACGTCGATTGTGTTTCATCATTTCATCGGCGACAATCCCCACCATCCGGTACACCACTAGGCGGTGTGCGAGACACACAATTAGCACATAAATTTGCAAAATACCACCACGCACTTGAATCACCTTTCTATTACTAGATTTCGGATAAATGTATACAATTGTAAATGCCGATTTCATATTGTCACACACCGGAATGCAGGGAATATGCCGCAGTATAATTCTACCATACACACTTTGCTTTATTAACGGAGAGTAGATGTTGAAATACCATTTTTCAAACAAAACCAAAAACTTCTACCAAATGTCGTATCAATTCAATGCCAACGCAGAAGTGCCAACGAACCAACCATCTTTTCCCACCGAACGTCTGGAATTTACTTTAAGGGCAGCAGGTAGATTTTCTTTTAAAACCGTAACAATTTGCAATTTTTAATTGATTATCATTACTCTCAATTTAAAGGAAATCTGTTTTACTATTAAATAAATTATATATAATTTAATCGTAATTGAATAATTTTAATTTTCAAACCCATTATGAATGTCATTGAATGATTTATGTAACTTTATCTTTTGATTTTTTGTATGTAGAAAACGTATGTTTAACCGACGACCTGACCATACTTTATTAATGTTTACCACGGGATTGTTCTAAGCAACCTATATAAATTTCATCTTATTCCGGAGTGTAGAATTTTGGTCAACCCGATGAATGAATTTATTGGTAGTATATTCATATTTTCGTTCGAATCATTAGAAAATAACAGGTCCTAGAAGCTCTCCTTCATACCCCTTACAGAATCTAATTTTTAGATCGTGAATTTTGTGGAAGCGACAAATTTAGAGTTTTAACCAAATAATTCATTTTATAAATCTAGAGGTTAATAATTTTAGTTAGTCATTAGAATAATATCACCAACCAGAGCATTGAAATTTTTGACTAAATGATTTATAAGAAACTCGGATATCTTTAATTATGTAATTTTTAGACCCTAACTAAACTACCTATGGGTAACTGATTTTCACCCTTAAGATTTTAATGAATTAAATTGGTATCGACAAGAAATTGAGATCTTTACCGAAATTTCTGACAAATGATGACTACTCATAATGTTGATTTTTCCGCGTACATCGTCTATTAGATGGCCGGTCACGGAGCATATCTTGAATTTATTTGTATTATTTTCACCATGAATATTATTAAATTGAATATAAATATATAATAACATTAATGCTTCTTTTTAACGCAGAGAAACCCAGCTCGATGGCCTGCGTTCCAACCCAGCTCGCAGACAGATGGGCATGGGCATGGGGACGCTTCCGGCAGGAGAGATGCCCGGAGTTCCCCCCGCCGAGACTTCAACTAACTATCGCAACAGAAGACGATCGCGACCAATGGCTGGCCGAAGAGTGGAGCCCGGCCGAGGAAATCCACACGCAAGCCCAGCATCTCCTCAAACAACTGGAGGCCCACCAACGACAGGTGGACGTACAAGTGGTCCGGGCACGCCAGTACCTGGCGAATGTCGAGGAGGACATACTCGCTGGCCGGATTGCCAGCAATTATCAATACCCACAGCGAGGTATTGCCACCCGAGCTACTCAACCAACCACTAACCGGATCCGCGATGTCAGGCGACCAGTAATGATCATCTCTGGTTATTCGCCGAATGAGTGTGTGGAAAAGGGTTTTCCCTCCTCCTAATCCACCTCTTCATAATAAACTATTTTAGGATTTAAATATTTAGTAAATGTGTATAGTAAATAAATTGGGTGTCATCTTGATAACTGTTTTATTTTTATTGTAATGCAAAAATCTCTTTATTGGTTTGAATATAACTTATACAAATATAGTCTCTTTACAAATATCAAGCATTTAAATATTTATATTACCAGAAATGGAGCCTATCCAGCTATTACAGAATGAATTGACTCGTACCCAACAAGCTAACAAAGCCCATTACGAGCAGATAATACAGCTCATGAAAGAGATTCAACAAGTGAAATCCACCTGGGTGGATCCAGCGAAGCTTAAACCCCTCCATCACCGGCTCACTGCCGCTCAAAAGGGCTGGGCCGATGAACGGCAATTAAATCAAAACCTCCGGACGCAGATAAGGGGGTTGGAAGTTGCCTTGTCCGCCAGTCGGGAGGGAGAGGCAGTAACCTACCCTCTTGTCTTCGCCCGTCCCAATTAGCTTATCGAAACTCAACAAATAATCCAACGCCCGTTGTAACTCCTTCTACAACACCATCAAGCAGTTACAGGTCGGGGCGAAAAGAGCGCGCCAGACGTAGAGCCGCTCGCCTGGCAAATAAACTTAATTAATTTATCTGGTTTCATTTGTGAATTAATTAGATTATAAAAATTGTTCAATTATTTAAAAATGATATTTTAAGATTCGAAGAATATTAAAAACACTACAGAAATTTCATGAGTATTCACGCTTCGTCAGATAAACGTCGTTCCATCTCTAGGCACACCACCACCGCAGCTAACACTCACCAACCTGACTCTGATCTCGAAACTTCTCACACAGGGGACATTACAAAGTGAGCATAGGTCTTCCATCGACAGCTCGTTGAACCCGAGGGTTGTCCGAGCAATTACAGCATTAGTAATAACGCTCACTTTTTGCGGACAATCCGCCCACTTGAACACATTTCCAACGTTGCCTAGCAACGGGTGCCGAGTGGTAGCTAGAAAATATTTGTATGGCGTTACCGGGGTAATAATGGGAAGATTCAAACAAATCGCCAAACCCTGTAACCCACCAATAAGAATCGATAAGATTCACACAATACTTGAAATTGTTTGCTTTGAAGTATGTTCAGTTTTTATGAGGTTTTAGAATAAGTTATTTAAATTAATTGTTGATTGGTTTCTAGTTTTTTTAGAGTGTAAAATTAGAAATTATTGGTGAATAAACAAACACAACTTATTTTATTTCATCCATTATATTTCTAATTTATTTAATTAATTCTTTTTAAGAAATTAAATTATAATGCATTAAGAAATGCATTAAGAAATTAAATTATAATAATAAATACAAGCTGTAACGTAACTAGATTTCATTTTTGGCCTAACCAAACCTTAATTTATTCATTAAAAATTTATCAGAAGAAATGAACTTAAAATGTAAAGAAATATTTATTTATTATTATGTTTTTATAATGTTTTATTTGAATGGCACTTTTCTGAATTTCATTACCACTAATTTGTTTATATTTTTTTTGGTTAACCATTTCACGGCCCCTCAGATATCCTTATCTGTCGGCCCTGTACGCGTGTACCTGTTGAACTTGCCAAATTTCGGGACAGGATACAAACACCAGATAAAAAATTTAAAACGAGTCAAGATAACAGAAAATTTATAATGTGGTAAGACTATTTTCTTCTCTCATTAGGTATTCAGAACTATGATATCAGTGTAGTAAAACAATATAATTCAAATTTCGGTTTAAGCATTATCATTCATGTCTTAAACGCACAACACAATCAATTCCGACACTAAATAACTTTTAAAAAAACCGAAATTGAATTAATTTGTGTGGTGGGTTTCTGGGTGTTGAAATTTGAGACTATATGGTTGTTACCCAGACAACCCCATACAAATATTCTTTCGTCTACCACTCGGCACCCGTTGCTAGGCAACGTTGGAACTGTGTTCGAGTGGGTAGATCGTCCGCAAAAAGTGAGCGCTATTGCTAATGCTATAATTGACCGAACGATCCATGGTTCCAACGAGCTGCCGATAGAAGGCCTGTGCTTGATTTCGATTTTTAGGTCCCATTGCTCTCCTATCTCCTTCAATTGTTAACCTATACTATCACATCACTTATCATTACGTCTATTCCCGTGGTCCTTCTTATCGTTGTCTGTGATGATGATTTTCTATAGCCTGTAAACCCTTTATTATGTTAAATATCCATACAGTATCTCTCTTACCCTTATCCCTAATATAACTGCTATGTTCCCTATTATAGTATTTGAATTATTTCGGAAAATTTGAGCAGCATTCTGCCCTTATTTTACAGTTTCATAATACTTTTATACCAGCAGTTGAGCCGCATTTCACTTTTATTTTGCTATTTTCGATAAGTATTTTAATTGATTCGGAAAATTTGCGCAGCGTTCTGCCATATTTTCCGTTTCAATTCAACATAATTTATTTAATTCTTATATATTATTTAAAAACATTATTTTCCATGATTTTGGTTATTCGGATTAATCTTTTTCCGATGGCTATTCATTTTAACTGTTGCAACGATTTCGCAATTTTCCCCACTACCCTTTCCCTCTCTTTGTCCTTAAGATCTATGTATGTTCATGTTATATTTAATGAGTGCCCACTGGACTAATCGGTGTTAGATATTTTGAGCCGATTGTTGTTAAAATTTTATGTCAATTTTTCAGGAAACGGATGATGAAGGAGCAGCCAACGGACTACTCATTTACCCTCCAATTTCCCCTATGTACGGATAATATTGACGTTCTAGCTCCTGCGTTCCTCACGCCGGAGGCTTCACGGGCACGAATCATTGGCCATATTCCACGTACTTACACGATTACGAATTTTGTGTCGGATTTAAATATCTTGTAGTGTGTTTCGGCTGTGGGCCTAAAAAGAAAATAAATAAATAAATTTTACCATGGTATTTGGAATACAAGTTTCGACGCACTAAGGCTATAGATAGAAAATATTTATTCAGCATATTACATCGGCCACATACGGCAATTAGTAATGCATAAAAACCTTGTGAGTGTTGGGCCAGAACACAAACGGCCTTGAAAAATGTTTAAATGGATCAGTAACACACATGCAAAAATAACATGCAAATTTAAATAAACCTATTGAAACATCAATTAAAACCTATCAAATATGAGAAAAAAGAGAATTAAATATAAAATAATAAACATAAAAATAAATTAAAATAATAACAAAACGCACCAAGATCCGCACGATATCAACTCAAACATAACAAGAAAACACAACAAATTCGACAATAATTGATAAATTAATAAAAGTTCATGAAAATGAAACTTAAATCAAAAGATTCGAATTAGTAATAATTCGATAAAAATTCTAAATGAAAAATTATTAAAATAAATCAAAAAATAATAAAATTAAAGAATAGAATACACTAGAAAATAACAAGGTCGAATTTTGTTTTACTGCATCAAATTTAACATGTGAGGTTAGGGACAGAAAATAGGTATAAATACTGATCCATTTTCACATTAAATTTAACCAAAAAACCATTTTTGAAAACATATTTTAAAAATCATTTTTGATCTAGAATTTTGTTTGCAAATCTATATTTAGAACTTACTTTTAGGTGAGAATTAGTTTATTTGGAGCTCTCTCTCCACGTCACGTCCTCGCAACCTCGGTAGAGCTCTGCTTGGATGTCGGCGTGGGGGGAGATGCATTTTTATGCTTTTATGATTTTATTGGACAAGTAATTTTGTATGTTGATTATTTAATATGTTAATAAATATTTATAATATTAAAATTGTTTTTCATGCATTCAATAATATTAATTAATCTGTCGAAATTTTTCCGGCCCACAGCCAACACCTATCGCAAGTAAATAAAATCTACATACAATTCAGATTCGTGTAAGTGCGTGGAATATCGCCAATGATCTGTACCCGTGAAGACCCGGCGTGCGGAACGCAGGGTTGGAACGTCAATACTATCCGTATAGATGAAACGAGAAATAAGGAAGAAGTCTCTTGGCTGCTTCCTCGTTTCTCATTTCCGTAAAATCGACCTAAATTATCTCACATACGGCTCAAAATCATCACACCGAGTAGTCCAGTGGGCACTCATTAAATATAATATAAACACAATGTGCGCCTAAGGCCTACTAAAGGAAAGGGTACGGGAATAAATCAAATTGAAGTCGTTGATATTTCTAATTTGGATTTATAACTTGAATTAAATTAGATACAAATCATTGGCATAATCAAATCGAATTTACATCTCGGAATGAAATAATAAACGTTATTAAATCAGAAATTCATTGATTCGAGTAAATTATTAATTATTGGTTCAAGATAAATAACTCATTGATTAAATTAAATTGACTAGAATAATTATTGAGCTAAATTGATATAATTCATTTTCTCTAAATTAATTTAATGATTAAAGCTAAAAGATGTAAATTCGTGATTAACAGTAATCTAATTCGTTGAGTAAACTAAAGAAAGTCATGGGGTAAACCAAGTAATTCCTCAATTAACGTTAAACTGATTTGAATAAAAGTAAAGCAATGCTCTGATAAAAATCCGGTAAATCTTTGAGTAAGAAGAAAGTAAAGCTTTGATTCATTGATTAAAAGGGTAAAATAATTGATTAAAATAAAGTAGTATACTGATTAAAGTAATTTATTGACCAAACAAATTTCTAAGTAAAATTAAATAATTTATTAATTAAATATTCATCGATTTAAAGGTAGGGTAACTCATCGATTTGAAGTCAAATAATTTATTAATCGAAAGTAATATGTTAAAAATAAGGAGATTTTATGGATTAAATGAATTAATCAATGAATTAAAGACAAAAATAAATAAATGGAAAATAAGTACAAGCCCGTCGCTCAACTTCACAATCAGCTAAAATAAATTCAACGAGGAGTCATTGCTAAAACGTTACATCATTATCTTAACATTGATATCGTTATTAAGAAATTGGGAAAAGCGTAATAGAAAATTGTTGACCAATTCATCATAGCTTAAAATAAAAGTGACTTAATTGATGATAGCGTTTCATTTAAAATTATCCAAGGCGTAAATTACGAATGAAAAAACCCAAATATAGACCATAAGATACGAAAACCAGTACCTAATCGATAGAAAATCCAGAGTACACAAAAATTTAATACGATAGAACAATCAAGACGACATCCAAAATTTATATTAATATCACATTAAATATCGAACCATAGGAGAGGCTTACCGCTGATTTTCGACAACACTGGTGAGGTGATCCGAATTTTTCGAGAGACGATAAGAAAAAATTCCCAACAGGTAAAACACTAAATAATAAAATTTCCCAACAGAGAAAATTTCGACGGCATGATGCAGGTACTTTCCTTAAAAACATTGCTAGAAAACGTCAAATACCATAAAAATATGTAACTCACCAAAATAATCCACGAAACGCGCGATCTTAGAAGTTCGTACGCCTAAAATAAATTTCGTAAATTACAAGTTGAAAAATAAACAATCTTACTAGTTGACATTTCCGGAAATATAAACATTCACTATCGTAGCCGAGTTATAAGTGGCATTCACTTCCTGCCCGTCTGATTTTCAATTGTATATTCTTCATCATACCTATCGTCAATAATAGACCATACATCATTTTCTTTATCAAGTTATGCATTCGCCAAACATCTCAGACGAGGACTTAGAGTTTCAATCTCCAAATGTTAGAGAAACCCCCTTAAGTAAATTTTAATCAATTTCTAGAACAAACTTATAATCCTATTCGAGCCACAGGAACGACCCAGAATCAACACCATATCATTAAAGAGTAAACTCTCCGGATTGAAGGCCGTGAATCAATAAGCCATCCCTATTAACGCATCTTAGTGTTCTTGCATCAGACAAACCCCAAAATCCTGTCATCCCACCACTAAGCACGACAAATCAATTTTTGGCTACGCACCCTCGTCAACCCCCTTAGGCCAACAATGTCGCAAATATTTAATTAGAAATTACTAAGCAGAAAATTACGTCCTGATAGCATTAGAAAATTGTCAACGATTCATCTCTGGAGAAACGAATTTCTCGGATATTTATCTCGCGGAAATAAAGATACTGGCCTGACGATCGTTACCAATACCTTTGGTAAATTCCTCAGCCGAATCATTAGATCATTTTTTCATTATCATTCGACCCAGGTACTTTAATTGATCAATGGATCAGACATTAAGTATGAATTTGTAACCTTTGTAACTGTTTTGTGTTTCAAATAATTAAACGGTAATTGTTAAAATCACTTTATTTTAAAATATATGAATGTTTAATTATCAAGTTATTGTTTTCGTAAAAGTTAATTCACTTAATTCAGTTCTATTCAAAATTTAATAAATGTCCAAATGACTCTTTGAAAGGTTTTCTTACAGCATTATTTATTGGTTTATTTTATATTAATACTTAAATATATATCTAACCGAATATTATGAACATATACAACGAAGAAACCATTTGTACGCAAAATAAGATACAGCCGAAAACGAATTGCAATTTTCATTTTTAACATCCATAAAGATTTTTTGAACGGACCCTTACGCCATGAGAACGCGTAACCCACTAGCTTTGAAGTATTATTCTCCCCCTTTTCCAAATACATTGCCAGACCAGCCAGTAAAACACGTTTAACTTCGAGTTCCGTGAGTTTTAGCGCATTTGAAATTGAGTTAATCCAGTTTTCTTTAACGACGAGAAATGTTACATGATTGCGAACCACCAGATTACCGCCCCAATCTAAAATGCCAAGAGAAATACTGAGTAAAAACGCTAATCTCACTAATCTTTCCATTCAGGACAAACTGGAGCTATGGTTGAACTCCCTGCTCATGTCGTGGAGCAATGGAGGCAGGCATGGAATCGGGTGTATCGAGAGCGATGCCCTGACGTGCCTGAAGAAGACAAGCAAGAGGATATATCGCCAGAAGAATTTATTGCTGTCTGATGAGCCAAACCCATCCCAGGACATCCTAGCTCAGGACCAAGAGCTCCTGGAAGGTCTCCTACAACACCAGCGCCAAGTCAAGGCAGCTGTAGCACGAGCCACGGAATACCTGGCCAACGTCAAAGATGACCTGGCGGCAGGACGTCTGGCAAGTAGTTATCCACCTTCACCGAGACCAATCCGGAATCTCAAGAGACCAGTGTTTGTGATCCCTGGGTATTCCCCAGAAGAAGGGATCAAGCGATTCTCGCAGACGAGTGATCATCGAAAAAATGACAATTAATGATTTGAACATTTTGCTATTTGGTATAATAGTAGTATTATAGATCTAAAAATTCTTTCTCTTCTTTTATTATTGTAGTTTTCATTTCACAGATATGTTTAAGTTTAAATATACTTATCATTATAACAGTCTTCATAAAATTCAACATTTATTATTCTAGAAATGGATCCCGTGAAGTTACTCCAAAATTAATTAACCCATGCGAGACAGGCCAATAAGAAACTCGATGACCAACTCGTCCAAATAGTCCGGGAAACACAGCAAATTAAAGCGACATGGATTGAGCCCACGCGAGTCAAACAACTGTACCAAAAACTAACCGCGGCCCAAAAGGGATGGGCAGAAGAAAAACAGTTAGTACAAGGCCTAAAAACTCAAATCAGGGGGCTAGAGGTAGCGTTATCCGCCTGTCAGGAGGGAGCAGCGGTGACCTACCCTTTAGTCTTTGCCCCTGCTCAATTGGCCTATCGCGAAACGAACACTACCCCATTTACAACGTCAACTATTACTGCGACCACTACCCCATTCACCCCATCAACAACCAGTCGTCGACCTGGACGCAAGGAGCGGGCTAAGCGCCGAGCCGCTCGATCTTCCAATCAGTCTGGAACCTTATGATCCATGTATTTAATAGATAAATAAAGCATCATTTATATATATTGTAGTTCTTGTATACCTCTTATTGTATTGATATCATCTTAGGGTTTTGAAATAACATTGTAGAAGGGTTTAAATAAGAAGCACCACCCATTTTTGCTTCCAAACTAACGTCAGTAAACAGTTAGAGAGACGATGGAAATTTAAACGCAAGGGGACCAAATGATTAAAAGCGAGCACAGGGTTGCCCGAGCAATTACAGTACTAGCGATAATACTCAATTTTTGCGGACAATCCACCACTTGAACACATTACCAACGTTGCCTAGCAACGGGTGCCAAGTGGCAGTTAGAATCATTTTGTATGGCGTTACTGGGGCAACCATAAAGATAAGCAAGATTTGAAACCCTGTAACCCACCATGAGCATATCGTAAATACCATTCGTAATTCATTGTATCCATTCCATAAAATTTAATTCGAAAATCCCATAAATTTAATTCGAAAAAATCATCTATAAATTCGATTCGAAAAAATCATCCATAAATTCAATTTGAAAAATCATCCATAAATTCGATTTAAAAAATCATCCATAAATTCGATCTGAAAAATCATCTATAAATTCAATTTGAAAATCATTCATCAATTCCCTTCGAAAATTAAATTAATAATATTACACCAGTTGAGAGTAGTCGTGTTCAGGCAAAACACTTACCCGTGTTAATTGCCTGAATGCACGGCTCTCAACCAGTTATACACGCCGACTAATTTTCTGCAATGAAATTTTTTCTCCGAAAAATAAGACTGAAAATTTGTGAAAACACATCAGTATTTATAACTATAATTTGGCCTTAACCCTGCGTGTTAATTTTACTGCAATTAAACAAAATTCGACCTAGAAATTATTTGTGTTATCTAAATTAAATTTTTATTTATTTCTTAATTTAAATTGGTAATTTATTTTTAACATTTTTAATTAAATTTATTCAGTCAAAAATATTTTATTTTTATTCATTTAATTCATTAATATTTTCTTTTATATAAATGGTCATTTTACGGTCAAATTTTCTTGTTATTATGTTATTTTTTATGTAGATTTCGTGCGGTTCTTGATGCATTTTGTATTTATTTTATTTTACTTTTATGTTTTTAATTTTATATTTATTTATATTTTCTCAGATTTTAAAGTGTTTAGTTGGTGTTGTATATTGTATTTTAAGTTATCTTGGTGCTGGGTTTTCGTGCTGTATTACTGATGCATTTAAATAATTCTCAAGGCTATTTGTGTGCTGGCTCAACACGTATAAATTTTTTTTAAAATATTTGAATCTAATGATTTTAAATTTTCTTCGTTCTACTTCAAGGTCAAATAATTATCGCATTAATTTAATTTCTTGTTTTTATTGATTTATTATTTTACTAAGAGTGATTTTAATATATTCCTGAGATTATTAAGTGAAAATTTCTGTCATGGAATCTGCCAGAAATATAACTTGTCAAAATATACAGAACAACCAAAAATGTGAAGTAATATGTTCGACAGATGATAATGCGGTGATCATCAAAAAAAGAATAAGTGATTTAATAAACATTGAAGTGCATAAAATTAATTTATTTGCCGAAAGATGGCAACGATTGAATGACAATGATTTTATTGATAGCAATATTAAACTCATTTTCTATGAAGTTTCTCAACCAATTACTGAGTAAGTCGGAAATTTTATTAAATTTGTAAAATAAAAAATGTCAGCAAAAGTTTGCCTGAAAATGTGACAGAATGTTTGTCAATCATTATTTGTTAAATTTGAATCATAACGGACAAATTTTTAGGAAAATTGTTGTTCAAATGATGAAAAATCATTTCAATATTCCGAAATGGATACAAGTTAAAACCGAGGCAACAGTTCTACAGTTAAAGAAAATATTATCAAGTTTCAGTGAAAGCCATTTAAAGACATTTCTATTTACCGAAGCTGGAGAAATGTTACTAGACAATACGGCAATCAAGTCTTATGATTTAATGAATGCAAGTAAATTAAAAGTCTGGCGAGGGTAAAATAATATTATCGAATTTATCGCATTAAAATTCACCCGCAGAAATGACTTACTTGTCCAGTTAGAAATTTGTGATCCTTTGGCTAAAGATCCTTCAACCCAAAAACGTTTCCCATTAGAAATATCTGTAACAGAATCAATTATCAATTTGAAAAAGAAAATTAGCGAAAAAATATCTATTGGGAAAGAAATTAAATTGGCATTATTTACTGAAACGTCATTTCTGCAGGATGGAAAATGCCTTTTGGATTATCCGATTCCTCGTGAGAATTGCCAGATTTATTACGCGGATTTGATTAAGTTTGTATAAAAAATTGATTAATTATTTTATTGAATTTAATATAATTCAATATCGTAATAATAATTCATAAATTATAAATATAATCATTGCTTTTAAATTATGAATTCTTAAAACTTTCCATCTCATGTAAATCGGCGTGTAAAGGATTGATAAAATCGAAGTTATAAGCATCCAATGAGAAGAGTCCTAGTAAGCAGCCAATCACAACTTGGTATGACTGAGTCATTTTTAGACATTTTATGGCGTATGCATGACAATGTGTCAACTTTTAATTTCAAGTAAATATTATTATTTACTTCAAAACCTAAGTTATTGAAATTTTTCATCATATTTAATGTAAACTTACTATTTTAGTTAGTACTGCCTTTATCAATAATTATTATCCAATATATCCAATATAATATTCATTAATATTATTTTTTAGATTTCATATATTTGACTTTAATTAATTATTTAATTTAATTACTTTATCATATTGCCAAATTAATTCAGAGAAGAAACTGCTAATATTAAAGGTCCATTAGCTGAAGGAAGATATGCCAGGATTTTCGAAGGGGAATTCGGACAATTTAATGAAAGGGTTGCAATAAAACGATATAAAATTGAAGAAAGAAGGGTTGAGGATGCCAATATTCTAAGATACGAAATAGTTACCCGGATAATGTTAAGCAAGGCAAATGTTTCAAGATTTGCTGAATTGATGGCTATGTACGATGACTCGAAATATTTCTACATAGTTACAGATTTTATGGAGCAAGTAAATAATTATATTATAAAATATTTCACAAATTTTATACACATAAAATCTTTTTGTCGGCTATTCTGTAAACTATCCGATTGATTCTTCCGTGTGCCTCCCCTCCACAATACCATCCTGCCACATTTATGAATTAGTATGATCTTTCAGTTATGCAAGACTTAATTAAAAATTAATTAAGAAATTTATAAATCTATACTATTAATAATTTTATTTTAATATTATAAATCAATATGTATAAATCAATGATTACTTAATTTACATTAACTGCCTAACTTTTGCTAAATGACCATATCTCCGGCAGTTGTAACATTTGATTTGTCCATTGAAATTCACTTTATCTCGTCCATCATTATTATACGGGCTTGCTCGCCTTTCTCGATATTGATTTTGTCTGTATGGACTCGATTGTCTGCCTCTTGAACTATTTCTATTATCATACTGGCGGTATTCGGAACGATTATCTCTATTATTCCCAAAATAATTGTCTCCACTACTTTTGTTATAACGATTATCTCTAAAACTATTTCTGTTATAGTCAGAACGACTGTCTCTATTAAAATAACGATTCCTTCTATACGAATTATTTCTGTTATAGTCAGAACGACTGTCTCTATTATCGTCTCTAAATCTATTTTGACTTTGTTCTGTAAAATTTAATGCATCAAATCTTTTCCTGTTTTCAGGTGATTGACTTCTACTTGAATTCGGACTGTTTTTTCGTCTATTTTTTACAAAATTTAAATATAATTGTTTCATCTCTTCCCATGGAACATCGTCATCGTTTTCCAACTTAGGTTTCGCCGTCGTTGGCCTTTGAATTTCAACTGCATCTATAGATGCATTGAATCTATCTCTCTGTATTGCTTCTACTCTTTTCGCTTTATGAACTAATTCATTTAAATCTCTATATTCAACCATTATTAGTGCTTTATATAAATATTTCTGGATTCCATTCCAAAACTGATCCTCAATTAATTTCGGAGTGTGCTCTCCGGCACCAAATGCCTTTTTCGCTAACTCTGTTATCGTATATACGTACTCTCCAACTGACTCTCTAGATCCTTGATATCGATTTCTAAATTTCTGTACATTTATTTTTTGTAAATCGCTGTCAATTACTATCTCTGCTCTCAAATTTTCTACAAGTTGATCAAGATTATTTCCTCTACATTCTAAATTATTATATGCTTGTAACGCATATCCTTTTAAATACAACGGGATTCTCCTCTTTAATTCATCAGGTGTCCAACCACAAGCGTCTGCATACTGAGTGATTTCAGTGAAAAAATCGTCGAACTTTTCAGGTTCTCTATAAGGTTCAATCGGTAAAATTTTTATAAAGTTATTATTATTTTGATTATTATTCATTCTATATACGATTCTATTTCTCAATTTATAAATTATTTCAGGTAAATTATCTATTTTAGAATACAAATTTATGATTTAATTTATGGTCAATAATATTTTTTAGTATAAATATATTTTCCCGATATATTCTACACTAACCCTCTGATCGCAATTCCTATCCCCCAAATTGTTGATAACAATAATTGATTTTAAAGTCCCGGTTCGCGGTACCAAATGTTGAGGTCTCGATTTTAGTGAGTCTCAACGTGCACTGGTGTTCTCTTATATAAATCAAAAAACAAGTCGGATATATATAGAAGATTTATTAATAAAATTTACCAAATATAACAAATTTCTTTTCAAATCAGGTTCAACTTTTTGATAAAAATAATTTATTCAAATTCAAATATCAATTGATAAAATTTTATGCGTGTTATGTATCTGTTAATATTTATGTAATTTCTTGTTATGTAAGTGCGTGCAAAAAATAGTGTTGAACTTTATCTGATCTAATTTAAAGCCTTAGAAAGATTTCCTTTCTCAGACCGCTTCTTTGTGGTAAGAAATTTAATGGGCAATTAGATTGAAAATTCTTCAGTATTTATACTGAAAAAATGTATAGTTGCATAATAAATTTATTTGTTTAATATATTTATTTATTTTTGTTATGCGCATTTTTTTACTTCCCCTTTATCTAAAATTATTTATTTATTTATTTTGTAATTTAGATTTGAAATCACTCGTTTATTTGTTATGCGGAAATTATTTATTTTGTAATTTAGGTTTGTTTGTTTGGTGATTTCTAGGAAATCACTCGTTTATTTACAATTTCAAAAAAATAAAAAATTACTTATTACCGCAAGAATAAAAAATTAATAAAATATATAAATCTATTTACAATTATATAAAAATTATTACTACATTTTGATAATTATAATGCTGTACATAAAGATAAATCACCACATAAAATAATAATTGTTCAAAAATAATTGAAATTAAGAATGTTCAGTCAAATTAATTGTTCAAATAATGATTTGTTGGGATTCTGCATATTGGGGATTGACTGTTTAGATAATAATAACATTGATTTGGGATTCTGCCTCTTGGGGATTGATTTATTTTATGCCCGCTCCTCGGCGTATATGTTCACTCTGTATTTGCCGGGCCCTGCTTTGTAATATTTGTTCAAGATAAATGTGGTGATGGGTCTACCCTCATCATCCAATACAGCTGCAGACCTGTTCTTAGCAGTTTTGGAAACAAAGCTCACCTTTGACGGTCTCAGAACCATTGATTACAGTACCAACGTTGCTTAGAAACGGGTAACCAGTGACAGACGCATAGCATTGTATGATAGGGGTCAAGTTTATAAACACTACCAACTCCACAAGTGAAAAGATTAGAAAATCTATAAAAATAAATTTAAGTAATTTTTTGATGAGTTAACAATTAATTTCTTTAGGGGCATGTGAAAAGTAAATGAGAAGGTTGACATTCATCTTTGAAAATAACTTTTAGTAATTGTTTTTTTTTGGATGCAATTAAAATTATTACAAAAATAGTAGAAAAATTTCAAAGTTTTTAAACAAAACTATTAAGTTTTACAAAATAATTTCAAAAAATCAAATACAAGACTGTAAAGCAATAAATTTTTATTCAGAAAAAATACAACAATTGATTGGGCTTCAATGAATAATAGTTTCTTGATAGTAAACCAGGTAACTAAGCAGCCAAACAATTTGGAGACATCAAGGATCGATAAAAGAGTGAAAATGTTAATAAGATTTGTAATTGAAATTGTATTTCTTTTGATTGTTCAAATTTTTATGTGCTTTTATTTAAAGATTTCTTTGTAAGTAATCATTTTTTTATATTGATTTGTTCAGTAACTTGTTGATAACTTATTGTGAATGTGTGTAGTGAATAACCAAGTCTTTTAAGGGGAAATGATTGAGAGAAAACTTTATTTTATTTTTAAGTGGGTTAAGTTGGTTGAACATCGGTGTCCAAAGGGTAAATATTATTTAAATATGGCATTTTAATGAACAAGTAAATTATTCAATGCTTAGCATGTATATAGTGAATTGTACGGTACTCAGTTATTTGTATACAGTACCTAGTAGTTGTTGTTCAATTATTAATCAATGAATTATTCACTGTATGGGTTATCAGTATTCAGAAGTTGATACCAAGTAAATATAACAATGGATTTGGTTTCAATGAATTTGATTAATTATCGCTTGATAACAACAAGGTAACTAAGCAATAAAAAAATTTACCAATTTGGATACATCAATGATCGATAAAAGAGTGAAGTAGTTAATAAAGTTTCAACTTGTATTTCTTTTGTTCAATTTTTTATGTGATTTATTTCAAAATTTGTTGGTCAGTAACCTATCATTAATATTTATTGGTTCAGTAACTAGTTATTGGTAACATATTGGGTTTATAGTCAATAACCATGTATTTTAAAGGGAAATTATCGACGAGGAACATGTTTATTGATATTTTTAAGGGGTTGAGTCGCTTGAATATTGTTATTTAAAGGGTAAATACTATCTAAATAAATATTTTTATGAAAAATAATATTTAATAAAAGAATAGTTGTTCAACATTGGATAAATTTTTAAAAAAATAGTTGAAAAGTGTTTGACAAAACGTATTGACTTTTACAAAATAATTTCAATTATTTCAATAAAATACAATAATCAAATACAAAATTTTTTTCAAAAAAGATAATGTTTCTTGCTAACTACTAAGTAACTAAACAACCAAGTGATTTACTGATATAGCGGCATTAATGATGTGAAAAAGAGTGAAGAAGATTTTATTAATAAATTTGTATTTTTACTTGTATTTATTGTTATTGCTTAACTTTTACTTAAAGTTTTGTTGGTAAGTAACCAAATATTTATATGTTCAGTAACTAGTTATCGGTTACCTAATATGTATACGAGTAGACGGAATGAAGTTCCCAACTGGAAAACCTCAACATGTAGTGGATAGAAGCGGAAAATATCCAGTCTTATTCTTCAAGAGTGGAAAATGCAGGATAATGGGTTGGAAGTGACCTTTACAGGAAAGGGATTCAAATATCAGATTCAAGATTTACAAATTCAATCATTATCTTTGAACGTTGACATGGGTTGTCGAATCAACTTGTATGAATTGTCTACCAAATCAGAAAGCATTTACGAACCGGAACTGTTTACAGCATTAGGACTTGTCAAGTATTATCCGCTTTGTGTGAATGTATTTGCAAGCGGAAAAGTGGTTGTCATGGGGATAAATACTCTGGAAAACAACTGTCTAGTACAAGAAATATTTAATTTTATAAAACTTAAAATTAATAATCTTAATACCGACGAAGAAATACTAGATTATTTATTAAGCAACGATTGTGTTTAAATAGACTGAATTCTAACGATTGTAAAAATTAGAAATGATCCACGAGCAAGAAGCATACGTATTGAAACAATTCTGATGAAGAATGAAAAGCTCTTTCCGAATATGAAGAACAAGCTTTCTTATTGTGCTCCTGAATATTTAGCTACACGGATTTATCAAATGACAGGAATCAACATTGAAGAAATTGTACGGATGCATTACGAATCGGTTCAAGAATCTGGTTTGAAATGTTTAGATGACTGCATTGTTTGTGCTGGAATGATTCTCAGTAAATTAGATGTATAGTGTGTTACAGTATTTACTACTATTTAAGTTTTGGATTACTGGCTTACTGGTCACTATTTCAATAAGATTAGGGTGCCATGTTCTTGATTTCTCGATTTCCAAGTTCTTTTTTATTATTCTAGCGACAATTTCGTTGACTAGTCTTCTTCAGATTTATTCCCTTAACTTTGAGGTTATGTGGATCACTAATGACGATCGTCGAGATGCTTGACGTTCTTTGATATCACGGCCTCGTGAGATGGGCTCGTGATGTCCTCGAGTGTGAATAGTATCAGTGGGCAGGTTATGTAATATTAGTTAATTTTGTAGTTGGTCACAGTCATGCCCATGGGGTTTTTGTTGAAATCTGGGTAGCTTCGTTGTCAATCTCTTCAGCCTATCTCGGATTGATGCAACATACTGAGTACACCTGCTTCACATCAGTCTTGGTGTCGACAGGCTGAGGGAAACTCACACTAGTCCATGGCCATGGATATCCTAAAGATATCTTCTGTATCTTTCTGTATCTTCCTGTTGTCTCTCAAGTATAAAATCAATGTCTCGTTTGTGTATAACTATGTTAGTAATCGAGGTCCGAATTCGGTATATATTTTATTATTCAGACAGCGAAGAGTCAAGGATTTTAATAAATCTTTTGTCGTGTGTTATGGGCCTTATATCTATTTTAATTGATGATGTATGGTTGTTGATTAGGTCTACTTGGGTGACATTGTCCTGACGGGAGTTCCTGGACTGAATCAAAGTAGGAACGTTCATGTATTCTCAATGATAAATTCTCAAGTAATAAAACCTAGCTCGTTTACATTATTACTATTATCGTACTAGTGCGGTGGATTATTATATTTGATTATTGTTAACATATTATATGCATGCCTTATGGCGCATTGTGGTATCCACTCCTCACACTATTATTACTATGTTGAATACAATGTATCTTTACGATATAAACTGCGTTTGCTCTAGGTTGTTGAAATAATTTCAGGTATGCTCTTCCCTGATAATTATTGAATGGCCGACATGTAATAAGAATTTTATGTCGATTTTTCGGGAGATGGGTAAAACAAAACCAGCCAAAACACTAGTTCCTGTTATTCCCACTACCCCTATAGATTTTGCAATTGACGTTCGTCCCGTCGTTACACACGACTAGACTCTCACGGTCACGAATTATAGGCGGATAAACCGCACTTTAACAATTTGATAATTATGTTTCAGTTTATTATTTTGCGGTGTGTTTAGGCTGTGGGCCGGAAGAATTCCGAAAAAAGAATTCATCAGTGTGTTATACATAATTTATAATTGGTTTTATAACACACATTGATATAAAAGCATTTGAATCAGTATCATACGAATAAAATTCCAGATGATATGCTCAAGTAGGGACTTGCTTAAAAGTATGCTTGAGTACGTATCATAGAAATTTTCTAAAAATTACTGTCGAGAGTTGTCTTACAAAAAATTTAGCTCGAATTCCTCGAAATTAGTTTTTATCAAGAAAAAAGTGATTATGTTATGAAAAAATGGATCTGTATATATACCTATTCTGTGACCCTAACCTTGTGTGTTCTTTTTAATGCGTTAAAACAAAATTGGACATTGAATTTATTAGTATTATCTAAACCTAATTTTATTATTTTCTTAAATTAAATATATTTCTATAATTTTTCAATTGAATATCCTCAACTAAATATATTCTATTTTTCCTCATTTTATTCGTTAGTTTTCTAGGTTTATAAATTGTCTATTTTCGGTCAAATTTTCATGTTGTTTTAATGTAAATTGTGTGCGCTTCTTGGTACATTTTTGTATATATTTTATTTTACTTTTAGGTTTCTCGATTTTATATTTAACTATATATTTCTCAGATTTTATTGTGTTTTTATTCGGTTTTTAGGTTTGATTTTAAATCTTTACTGTTGTGTTTACGTGTTATTTTGATTCATTTAAACAAAGCTCAGTCTTGTGTCAACACCAGTGTGTTCGATTTTAATCTTGCAATGAATAAACTCATTATAGAAAGTAAGAAAATGACAGAAAAAATTAACTGAAAATACAAACACATCACATAATAAAATAAGCATGTAAACTTTGATATGTGAAATAAACTCATTACAGATACAAAGGCAAAAAATAATTAGTAAGAAATTGTGAAATGGTTTCACTTGCTAACCTGCATTATAGATGAATTTATTTATTGGCAACAGATGTAGACTTAAATTGAGAAAGGTGAGAAAACATGATGTGCTCAAAGTTTTCACGATAATGAATCATCCTCTCGTTTTAACCTCCCTGTGGCTCGGTCACACTTTGGACTCAACGACTTTTACACATCAGACATTTTAATGAAAAAGAATCATTCATCTGCGATAGAAAAACCCATCCAATAGCCTAGTAATTCATGCCTAGTTCATTTCGGTCATTCTCACAACTGCAAACGATAAATGAGAAATAAGCATTAATAACCTACAATGAAACTGAACGAATTCAGATCAGTTGAAGCGGTGATGTTGTTTGCCATGTTGGTGGTTATTGTTCTGGCACTTAGGCAAAGGCTCCCTCTAACAATAAAATCTTTCCATAATTTTTTTCCAACTCAAGACTCAAGTGCCAAAATTAAAAAAACAAAAAAAAACCGTAAGATTGACAAAAAATCCCATTAGCCCTGTGTAGCACTTGAAATTTTAGCTCATTTTGACCTTGGGGTTTTTCGAGAGTCCAAAATACCCCTGACTAGAGTGTGATATTGGCTGGAAACCCAGCACCAAATATCTAATGATCCAGCGGGTCACTAGTTATCTATTTTCAATGTAGCATTACAGTTCTGTGTATAATATAGGAATTTATTCAGGGCTCATTGAAAGATATTTATACAGCCAGACAACTAAATGATCATGAAATCATCAGATATTCCATTCAAATTTCCGAGGCCTTGGACTACATGCATTCTAATAGATTGATTCATCGTGATCTCTCGTGTTAGATGGGCATTGCAATAGTAAATGTGGTTAATGTTTTGCGTTTAGGCAGCAGCGTACTTGTTGGCAGTGATAACAATATCAAATTGTCCAATTTCCAGTTGTCTGAATATCTATTCACAACTGCTCAGCTATTGGAAGGGATTCCTGGGTCGAAAATTGAGAGTCAACAACTCTGGCTGGCTCCCGAAGTGTTGCATAAAAAGCCGTATGGTATCAAATCGGATATTTGGTCATTTGGGGTGACAGTAATGGAAATGCTGACTCGTAAGTGATTAGCTGTATAAGTTTACTGATAAGTTCCCGAATTCAGGTGATCGTCCTTATCCTAATATGAACATTGTATCAGGTTCCCATAAAATCTGCAATAACAAATGCATTGAATACAACAAGAATATTTCTCCAAAAATAAGCGAGTTCATTGATAAATGCCTCCACGAATGCCAGTGTGAGCGGCCCACGGCTAAGCAGTGCAAGCAGATATTGGAGGAGTTCACGCGACCGTGAAAATTTTATTTATAATCCATGAAAATTTGTATTCATTTATTTCTTTTGTAAAAATGATTTTTTTTAAATATTTTATTATATTTTCACAAAATTCCGGTTAATAAGCACATTAAGTGAACTGTGCAATATTTCCATGTGTAGAATTTATGCATGACTGAATGCGTGGTTTACGGAGGAACTACGAGGCGTTCTGCATGCCGTAAAGGTTTAATAACCTTGTAAACCGCGTAGAAAGATTTCAAGTTGACAATAACAATCATATTCATCCGGCGGAAACAAACAAAAGTATATTTACCACTAAAATTCTGGATTGAAATTTAATAAATAATAATAATAATGACATAAACAATCAAATCAAAATATGTTTCCCATAGTTCGTTAAATTTTTATTTCTTTTTTAAATTTTAATGATGAAATCTTTTATGATATTTTCATCGTCATTCTTTTCAAAATCTATAAGCAACATCCAAAAATCTGATGTGAGGAAACAAATAAATATAAAATTTGAAATAAAAAATTAATTAAAAATAATTTTAAAATTGTTGGGCCACAACGTCAACGGCCTTCAAAAATGTTTAAATGGATCAGAAACACACGCAAAAATAACACGCAATTTAAATAAACCTACTGAAACATCAAGTAAACCATATAAAATCTGAGAAATAAAAGAATTAAATATAAAATTAATAAACATAAAAATAAATTAAAATATTAACAAAATGCACCAAGATCCGCACGATATCTACACAAATACAACAAGAAAACACAACAAATTCGACGAAATTGAAAAAATCAATTAAAGTTCATTAAAGTGAAATTTAAATCGAAAAATTTGAATTAGCAATAATTCAATAAAAATTATAAATAAAAAATTATAAAAATAAATCGAAAAATAATAAAAATAAATAATAGAATTTGCTAGAAAATAACAAGGTCGAATTTTGTTTTACTACATCAAATTTCACACACCAAAAAATTAGGTATATATACTGATCCATTTTCACATTAAATTTAACCGTTTTTCGAAACAACCATATTTTCAAATCTTGAAAACCACTTTGAGAATTGTTTTAACTATTTTTGAAAATCTTAATTGTTTGAAGCTATTTCGAATTTACAGTTATTATCTAGGTGAGAAATAATTTGGTTGGAACCCTCTTTCCACGTCACGTCCATAGCATCTCTATAGAGCTCTGCTTGGCGGCGACGTGGGGAGAGAGGCATTTATGTTATGTTATGTTATTTTATGCTACGATGTTTTTCAATTTATGGAATGGTTAAAAATGGGTAATTAGTTTGTTTTATAATTAATAAATATTATTACTATATATAACTTGTTTATATGTCTTTATAAATTTTAAATGTCGAAATTTTTCCGGCCCACAGCCGACACATCACGCAAGATAGTAAAATCAACATAGTACAGAAGCATGTAAGTGCGTGGAAAACCGCCAATGATATGTACCCGTGAAGACTCAGCGTGCGCAACGCAGCGGTCGTAACGTCAATATTTATCCCTATAGCTGAAGCGAGAAATAAGGAAGAAGTCTCTGGCTGCTTCCTCGTTTCTCAATTCTGTAAAATCGACCTAAAATTATATTACATACGGCTTAAAATCACCACACCGAGTAGTCCAGTGGGCACTCAGTAAATATAATATGAACACAAAATGCGCCTAAGGTCTATTAAAGGGAAAGGGTACGGGGATAAATAAATTAAAATCGTTGATATAACTAATTGAAACCTATAATGTGTAATAAACTAATCATTGGTATACTAAATTAACTGTAAAAATTATTTAATAAGAAATTTATTAACTCGATTAAATTAAATGATTGATTAACAATTAAAGACAAATAACTTCTGAATTAAACTGAATTCGTTTCACTTTTGGCGAAAATTAAAAGAATTTTGTGTAAATATACACACTTTATGGTTAAACGATTGAAACAATTAAAGTTAACGTAGTTATAGATCAGAATCAAAGTTTTCATATATTAGTTTATTGGTTAAATAGTTCCTCGGTTAATAAAAATACCTTAATTGAATCGAAAATTGATGCCGATCAACCAAGTCATTCAGTAATTAAAGTCAAACGATTCGAATAAAAGTAAAATAGTCCCCTTAGTAAAGATCAAACTAGATTCATGAAGTTACTAGTAGGATGTTAATGTTAAAATAGTTTCGTAGAATAAAAATCAAGGTAGAATAAATTAGCAATGATGTTAATATTAAGGTAGGTTCACGGAATTAAAATAAAGGTTGAATAAAGCAACGATATTAATATAGTTTTATAAAGTTGAAGTAAAGATTGAATGAGTTAGCGTAATAAAAGATATGCGAAAACTGAGTAACGAAACCGAACTAAGTTAATTCAATCACCCCCAAACCCAAACCGAAATGATTTATAAGTTTATGATAAGGTTTTCTAAAAATTAAAACAAGTTTAGAGATGAAAAACAAGATATATGAATTATGGTTTAAATTAAATTAATATCATTATAAAAATCAGCGTTTCAAAAATGAGAAAAACTTTTATTTTAAAAACATACAAAATTGTTACTCACAAAATAATCGAACGCATAAAAATCCATAAGAGAAAACATTCCACTAGCATAAAGTCCGTCAAGATTTCGAACGTAATATACTGATTCCCTTAAAAAATGGCGTTAAGATATTCAAATTAATTCGCAGAATAACTTACCCGAATAGATTTTCGACGAATTCGCCAATCGATAATTCTAAAATGAAATATTGTAAATCACCGGATGCAACTATATAATCTTACCTCCTTCAACCGTTCAAATCGCGATATCCGCCGGAAGTTACACCACACATACGTCGACGCTTCAGTGAATCGACATCCGCTCTCGCCTTCCGACGATCGTTTGGTTATAACCTTTGATAAACAAAATTGACGTTGATATTGGATTTAGAAAATCCATAAATTTATATCATAGGATGTGACGATAAAAGTTGCTAGGTTTAATGACAAACTTTATATTGAGAAACCTAAAAATGAAAGTTAAATAAATGAACAAAATAAAATAGAATACCGGTACGAAATCTTTAAAATCCCTACTTACTTTCGACGCTACCCCCATAGCCGCTATCCTTAAAATCAACTCGACAATTTCTTGACATCATCTTGCTTAATTAAATAAATGAGTGGATCAATAGACTTACCGCATGTAAACGTAATCACACCAACATAGTGCGCCCGTTTCGAAAGCAATCCAATCAGATAGAAAGCCACTAGAACTCAACAAGATTAAATCAGATGACCCACTCGACAGTGACTTAAGCTCTATTTGTTTAACAATTTAACATGATAAAGTTAATAGAGATATTAATAAAGCGTTTTAGGCATGCCACACGAACAAAACATCAGACGAAGGGTAGGAAAGCAGAGTCAGTCAACAACTCAATCGACCCCGATGTCGGCAGATCCGATACATCAATCATGGCAGTATCCGACTGCTTGGAGAATTTTAGACGTAGAGAAGGAGCCCTGCGATATCCCAGAAAGACAATACCCAGCAGCAGAAACCTACACAAATGCACAGAACCTCCTCACCCAGTGGGAAAGGGTGCAGGAGCGAGTAGATCTGCAGGTGGTTAAGGCGAGGATGTACCTTGCAAACGTGGTGGAAGACATCCTCGCCGGGCGGATCGCCATCGCCTATCCACCTCGCCCAGTCCGAGATACCCGAAGACCCTACACAGTGGAGGCTCTCCGACGAAGCCTGAAGCGATACTGTCCGGAGGAATGACTTAATAATGACAATTTATGTAGTGGATGATTTAAAAATATTAGCAATTTGGGTGTTCTTTTGTTTTGTGTAATTGGAATTATTTGCAATTTTGTTTAAATGAAATAGATGACTCTTTAACTTGAGCAATAATAAATAAAATAATCTGTGTAATTACAGCGATGTCTTCCTTACGAATCTTGCAAACGGAACTGGACCACGCGAGACAAGCAAACGCAGAATTACTCGCCCAGATTATCCAATTAACGCGAGAAATGCAACATATGAAAGCGACATGGACGGACCCCGCAAAGACAAAAGCAATCTACCATCGACTCACAGCGGCCCAGAAAGGCTGGGGAGAAGAGCGGCAACTCAACCAGAGTCTGCGCACGCAGATTCGGGGACTCGAAGTCGCCCTAGCGGTATGCCGAGAAGGTGAAGCGGTAACTTACCCGCTCATCTTCGCCCCAACCCAACTGCCGCAGACAGCCACCAAGCCAGCAGAACAGTCCATCACTACAATCAACAACCGTCGACCGGGACGTAAAGAACGTGCCCGACGTCGTGCAACACAACTCCAAAACATCAAGCAGTAAATGATAATGTGTTTAGATCGAATAGAATAGTTTTAAGCTTAGTTGAATTGTTATTTTAATATAACCATATGCCAACATCGCCAATTCGTTCCATAGTCAATTAAGAACTAAGCCTGAATAGTTACGAGGGACAGAGCAAAGCGAGCACAGGTCTTCTATCGACAGCTCGTGAACCCGAGGGTTGTCCGAGCAACTATAGTACTAGCACATGGTACTCAATTTTTGCGGGCAATCCACCACTTGAACACATTACCAACGTTGCCTAGCAACGGGTGCCAAGTGGCGGTCAGTATCATTTTGTATGGCGTTACTAGGGTCGCCAGGAGGATAAGCAAGATTGGAAACCCTGTAACCCACCAAAATTTAATAAATTCAAGGAAATGATAATATTAGTTTTTTTACGAAAATTAAAATATAATTTAAAAAATTACAATTTAAATATAATAGATAACTAAGGAAAATTAAATAAAGAAAATAAAAATAAAATAAAATTATATCAAAAAAAATCAATAATCGAAGTAGATACATCTACTGATCTGTTTTTACTGATTTCAATGACTTTTTCCCTTGTGAAAAGTACTTTTTATTTGTGAAAATTTAATTTTGAAAGCAATATTTTCTGAGAACCACTTTTGTTTGAAGCACTCGAGAAGCACCAACTGTCGACACCGAAGCGATAACATTTTCACGACACGTATCAAGTAAACTTACAAGTAAGTCACTACTTGGGCGTGCCCTCTGGAAATTGTTGGGGTATTACGAAAAATCACAGTAAATAAAAGATTATTAAATAGAGAATTTTAGATATTTATTTAATTTCGGCTATACACGAAAATTATTTTTATAATTATTTTTTAATTATCATTATTATTATAATTATTATTATTATTATCATAAAGCTTATTTATCATTATTAAAAAATTATATAACAAGCAAAAATTAGATAATAAAATTTGATAAAATAAATAAAAATAAAATACTAAAATACACGAAAATAAATAAAAACAGTAATATAGAATAAAAACCAAAATTTTTAAATTTTGATATTCTCAAATGAATAAATTCGAGGGCGAATCTTTATTAGAGAGGGGGAGATATGTTGGGGTATTACGAAAAAGCACAAGTAGTCAATGTTTGCACACTAACTGAGAATTGTCGAGTCTTGACAAAACACTAACCAGTGTTAACTGTCTGAATGCACCGCTCTCAGCTTGTTACACACATCAACTAAATTTTTCTTAAAAATAACACTGAAAATTTGTCAAAACACATCAGTATATATACCTACAATTTGACCCTAACCTTGCGTGCTATTTTTATTACAGTAAAACAAATTTGACCTTGAGATCATTTGTGTTATCTAAATCTAATTTTTATTATTTTCGTAATTTAAATTGACAATTTATTTCTAAAATTTTTTAATTGAATTTCTTCAACCAAAAATATTTTATTCTAACTGATTTAATTCATTAATTTTCTTCTTTTATATAAATTGTCGTTTTTCGGTTAAATTTTCTAGTTATTTTGTTATTTTTTATGTTGTGTTGGGCCAGAACACAAACGGCCTTGTAAATTGTTGAAATGAATCGGTAATACACACGCAAATACAACATGCAGATTTAAAATCAAACCTATTAAAACATCAATTAACCCTACTAAAATGCGAGAAAGAGAACAATTAAATATAAAACACAAAAATAAATTAAATAATAACAAAGTGCAACAAGATCCGCACGAAATAAACATAAAAATAACACGAAAACCTAACAATTTGACCGAAATTTGACAATTTACCAAAAAATGCGAAATTCCATGAAAATGGAAAAAAATCAAATAATTTGAATTTAAAACAATTCAATTAAAAAATTCAAAAGAAAAATTGTCAAATTAAATTACAAAATAATAAAATTAAGAATAGAATATACTAGAAAATCACTAGGTCAAATTTTGTTTTACTAAATCAAAATTAACACGCAAAGTTAGGGTCGTACAATAGGTATATATACCGATTCATTTTCACATAATTTTAATCGGTTTTTTACCTGAAGTAGTTTTAACCAGTTTGGAAATCTTGAAGCCAGAAACTTGAATGTGAGTGAGAGGATGTTCGAAAACTCTCTTCACGTCGCGTCCTGGCAACCTCGAATGAGCTCTGCCTGGGCGTCGGCGTGTGGGAGAGAGTTGTGATGTATTATGCACGAAGATTATTAATGACAACTACGATGTATTATGTGGGAAAATATATATTTATCTAAACACAGACTTTTTCCGTGAACTTTTTCCGGGCCACAGCCGAAACATCTTACAAGTAATTAAAATCAGACATACAATCGAATTGTGTAAGTGCGTGTACAATCGCCAATAATTCGTGCCCGTAAACGCTCCGAGCTGAAACTTCAATATCATTCCGTATAGGGGAAAAGGGTGAAGGGGAAATAGTCTTTTGGCTGTTTCTTCGGCGCTCATTTCCCATAAACTCGACCTAAAATATAATTTCACACACGCCTAAAAACAAACACCGAGTAGTTCAGTGGGCACTCACTAATTATAATATAAACACAAATGCGCCTAAGATCAATTAAAAGGGGAAGGTAACGGGGAATTAAATAAAAATTTTTGCTATATCTTTCTAACTTAAAAAAATCTAGAAGAAAATCAAAACGCAGAATGACTGTAAATAATGTAAAGCCTAATATTACATCCCAAAAAGAATCAAATCAAAATTTAAATCATAAAAATAGACAAGTAACTCCCAGAATGATAGTAAATCCCGCATAATCAAATTTATAATTACCAGGAAACCCCAGACAAATCACCACAACAATGAAAAGGAAATCTTGTGACGGAATATTGGAATAAGCTTTTTCGGGATAGAAAAATAATCCCTTAATATAATAATTTTGAACGGATGATAAGATACTCCCGATTTTATGGAGGAACACTTAATGCCCCCCTGATTATGGATAGTCATCGAATTCCACAAGGAATCAATTTGAACAATTAATCTACAAGATAAAGTGACCCACCGTAGTCTAACCATGTTAGTAGTAGGATGTGAGCCCGTCAGATACAACCCCCCACTAGCTTACGTAATTATTACGTAACATTTGACCTCTGCACGCGCTGTTGCTACCTGGAGATTGACCTTTGTCCACTAGTTGCTACCTAGTAATTGACCTTTGTTGACCTCATGATTACATCACTTGACCACTGGTCACTTATTAAGTCACTGGTCACACTTATTATGTCACTGGTCACTACTCGGAGACTAGTTACCTAACTGTTATTATGTCACGTAGTTGTGGACCAACACACCTACCTTCTAGAACCTTTGGTTCTTAAACATTTCACACACACACACACATACCAACCAACGATCCGCACAGATCCGCACCGATCCGCAACCATCCGTACCCATCCATACCCATCCATACCCATCCACACCCATCCGCGCCCAACACGCCTACAACTACGTCTACGACTAAGTCGTAGACTTAACAAAATCACTGACTAGTACTATTCAAAATTTTTTTAAATATAACAAGTTTGTTTCACAGTGAAAAGAATATGCTCAACATGAAGCATGCAATTCATACTGCAATCGTAGTAGAGAAGGATGAATTCAAATGTAAGTTATCAAGTATTTGATCAATCAGTCTCTTCTGCAATTGGCGTCTTCTGAATTTTCTTTTGCTTGATCTGATATGAGGATTCATCGGCGTCGTCATCCGGCATTGCAAATTTAAATTATGCAGTAATAAATACTACGAACTAAGCTCTGATTTGATTTTCTAAGTTTTCTAAATTCAATTACGACTTTTACAAAGGCAAAAGTCAGGTTAATAATATTGAATTTAAAGATAAATTACGAATGTAGTGTGAATCATTTCAAACAAATAAAATAATTCTGATCTCAATGAAAAAGTTTAAGTTAGTTTAAATATCCATTATTTTAAATTAATTGCAGAAGTCTGGTAGAATGCCATGAACATGGTAATACCATATTTTAGCTGAGTGCAGGATATTGCTCATTGCACATTCTTTTAGCAGACCTTCTGTTTGAAGTGGTTCAATGCCAAGTTTACAAATCAGATCATAAGTTGATGGAGGAATCGACCCTAATGCACCAATAATACAAGTGTAAAGCTCTACCTGATAATCAGGTTTGGCTACCTGTAATTCACTCTGAAGCAAGCTATATTTCTCAATATTTGCCTTATCAGTCAACTCAAAATGTGAAACAGAATCCATTGGACACTTAATATCAATCATGAATATTCTTTTTCTTTCAGTATCAGTTATTATAAGATCGACGCGTTGTTTAGAATTCAGGACAAGAGAACAAGAATGATCAACCACGACAATAAAATTAGGATTTTTTAGATTATTCGTTATTATCTTTATACAGTCATTGTGTCTCTCTAATGTCAGTATTTGGTGAATCTTACATGACTGTAAGGCATGAGACATAGTTTCATCCTCTTTCTCACAACGTCTACAAAGTCTAGAATCCCCTTTTCTATTAGGCTTTGCATTGATGTTAAGTGTATTAGTTCGCGCTCGATGTATAAAGTTCCATGCAAATTCGCCAAGTTTACTTTTAAAAATTGCTTTATTTATTTGAGGAGATAATTTTATAGCCGCTGCAATCATGTCGCTTTTATTACTCAGTTGCCACTTTTGCATATATGAGTCGTACAATGCAGAGTGAAATATCTTAGAAATTGCTTTTCGAAACTTAGTCGTAAGTATGAAAGTTCCATGACTCTTTGTTATCAGATATAAAAAAACTTGCTCTTTAACAATATGAAAAGATACGGAAATTGAGTGTTCTCTTTTAAAGTAAATTATTGAAGTACGTGCACGTTGAAATCTCGTTTTCCTTCCACCATGATTCAATTTAGTTTCAGTACCATTAATCCAATCAAAACTTTGTTGTAATGTAGGCTCTTTGATTCCAAGACGTGGACCCGTTACAAACTTTAGAGAGTCAATATTAACTTTTCTCGAGTAATCGCAATTGGAAGTAAAGAGTCGGAAAAAGTGCACAATTGTTTGAGTATGATATTCATCAAGCAAATCGACACACGAAGCTCAACCATTTTCAGTTGAGTTGTATAAATAAACTGTCTCAGAATTGTGCGGCAAGTTCAATATTCTTCTCAGATGGCCACGCAATTTACTTGAGTTATTGCCACAGGGATTAGTATTTTCTTGAGAAGCTGATAAAGCCATAGTTTTAATTTCACGTGTTCGGAATGCAAATGTTAGTCGAGAATGAATAAAAATCTTGTAGGCCTTGAGTTTTTGCCAACCAAATAAACCGGAATCTGCAATTTTTTTTGTGTCACTAACAACTTTATCAAGAATTGCATAGGGACTTTGATCATTGTTCTCACCTACTGGAACACCAAGATATTGATAAAATTCTTTTGACAACAATTTTTTGATTTCCTTTTCATTTATCAAGATCTCACCATTGATGTTAACTCTGGGAAGCTGCATGTAGCTACACTTCTCCGGTCGGTATTCAAATCCTATTTCTGTAGCAGCTTCAACAGCAACATCAACAATTTTTTGAAGGTTCTCGACATTGTTTGCAACAAGTGCAATGTCATCTGCATAAGCTAGAACTTGAACGGGCAAATCACCAATCATAAATGGTTCAATACATGATCTACTTATTGCTTCAAGAACAGGATTAATGGCAATCGAGAAAAGAATCATTGAAAGAGGACATCCTTGTTTAACTCCTTTTTTGATTGAAAGATTAGGTGTTAAAATTGGGCCACAGCTGTAGAAAGATTGAGTGTCGGTGTAAAGTAATTTGACAATAGTAATAAATTCTTCGCTAACGCCAATAGTTTTCAGAACACTCCACAAGTAGTGATGAGGAACACTTCCAAATGCGTCCTTAATATCTAACCAAGCAATAGCTAATGGGGAATTCTTGCTATATTTCGAATGCTCAAGTGCAGAAGAAAGTATTGAATTGTGCTCGACACAACCTTCATGGACAGAGCCGCCCTTTTGCCCAATATGCAAAATATCGTTACAAATCACCCATGATGTTAGGCGTGTAGTTAAAATAGACGCAAAGACTTTATAAATAACAGACAGCAGAGCTATTGGTCGCCAAGATGAAACTTTATCATAATTATCTGTCTTATCAGGTTTCGGAATTAGTATAGTCTTGAAAGTTTTCCAGCTAGTCGGAATGATTTTACTACTGATGATTTTATTAAACAGGAAACTTAACAAAATACCTTCAGGGTCAAGAAGAGCAAGATCTTTGTATTGAATACCATCAATACCCGGTGAAGTGTTATCAGCTCTCTTTAATTCGTAAATAACTTCAAACAGTAAAATATCTACAAGATTGAGAACATTTGTCGTGCTTCGACAATCTTTAAGAATTTTATTCCATGAATTCGATACTGGGTCCTCGTGGCTAAATTGGTTCAGAATATCCTGAATTTCAGGCCTGACAGTGACTGGTAAGTCATTAATAATTTTATAAAAAGTTAATTTCATATTAATTAAAAATTCAGATCTACTTTTATAATTACTTATTATATTTGAGTTTTGTTTACTTCCTATGTATGGTTCGTGGGATTTAATTTCAGTGAAATTATTTAAGTGAGGAATTTGTCGAATAATGCTTTCAACTATTTGGTTAACATCAGCATTTTCAAAACTAATAATTAATTCAAATACTTTATTTTTACGTTGTTGTAAGTCAAATTTAATTGTTTCTTTTGCTTTTGTTAAAATTTTCTCTTTATCTTTGTTATTGATCTCAGAAACAATTGGAAGAACAGAGTTGATAATTCTTGCTATTTTTCTCAAATTAATGTTTTCAAGGGACATATCATGCGCATAGTTGTTGATGAAAGCACATATTAGAATTTTACTGAGCAAACCTGAACCACGAACATCATGTGGACATTTGCCTGCTCTAATGGCACAACCACGTGAGTTTCTTATTTCATTTATTTTAGTAACTAATACTTTACAAATAAATGTATAGTTTAGGCTGACATCAAGTGTTGTTGGATCCAGAAAGTAATGCTCGTCAGTGTTATAATCAATTACCATTAGTGTTTCCCGAGACTTTGGTGGAGCAAAAATGGCAAATACAACTTTCGCGTTTTGGAGGCACTTATAATTCAAATGTTCATTCAAATAATGAGTACAATCGTCAAGAATAGCAGTACACATTGTGAAACCCAAAAGAACGAAGTCTGTTGATAAACTTAAATTATTAAAATATTTTATTAAAATGCTGTCGGTAATCTTTCCATTTATTAGGTTTAAATTTAATGAAATTTCAACACACTCTTTAGTGTTGATATCATCAAGTAGCTTATATATTTTATCATGTTGAAAATCCCGATCTAAAATCAATTTTTCCAAAAACACAATGAAAGCAGTGGCATGAAAAGTTGGATCATCTGAAATGAAGCAGCGGTGGAGAATACCATGATTTATTTGAAATTTTATTTTCATACTCAAGAAAAAACTATTTAAATAATCCGTAAAGTTTCCTCCTATTTCGGTTAGTCTATCAGAAATATCAGTCTTTCGAAAATCGAAAATATTACAAGTCATACGACGGGTCGAATAGAGAAGTAAACACCAATAATTTTCATTGGGAATTATGCTAATGACATGTTGAACGTCTTTGAACTGCCGAAAGATGACGTTCTCAATGATATAATTATTATTTTGGGCTATTAAATTGATAGTTAGATCCGGGGAAAGAACAAGTATATTAGTATTGCTTTTAAACCATTTACTTAAGAGGAATGACACACATGACTTTTGAAATTTTGGTTTAATATTAATACTGTTATTGATGTTTCGTTTTTGTTTTTCAAGAGTAAGCGCAATTGCTTTTTTAAAATTGATTCCCATCAAATTATTTTTAGGAAGGCCCCCACCGATAACTTGGGATACTTTGTTTGAGCCAAAAATTTGAAAGTCATGCACCTCTCGTCTTATCCCATCTATAAAATTGTTAGGAAAAGTGTCCAAACCTTGACTTATAAGAATTGCATAAGCACAAATAAAAGGACCGCAATCAAAACTGTTCTCTTGATATATAAGATTTTGGAAAGGGTGACAAGATGAAGCCACTTGAAGTTTGAAAATCTTATTTAAAGCAATGTTAATCTTAAGAGTAGCTTGTTTATTTTTAAACAGATTTCTATTTGCAAATATTGGGTCAATAAAATATGACTCAAGCAACGATTTGCTGTACACAAATAAAATCCAATGGGCATTGTTTATATTTAGCGGACAAAGAATAACCTCAGCTTTAAATACTGCATCTGGAATTGAGATAATATTTTCTTTAATGTCTGAAGATAGAATACTAATAATAAAGCACGGTAAATGTGCAAATGTAGGATTACTGATATGCCGTTCAAGGTATTGGTCAATGTCATCATCGGTAAACCACACTTTTGGATCACGAAGTTTAGTATTTTTTAATTTAGTGCATTCTGCATCAGTCTCTTCAGAGATTGTGGCAGATTCTAAGACTGATGCTGGCACGTACCTTCACTTGGACATTGCCTTTGACACTTTTAGATTTTGTCTAGTCATCATTTTTTTATTTTCTGTAATTTTTAATTCCAAAGAAGATACAGTTTCTTCGTCAATATCAACAGGTAGAACTAGTTTTGTTTCGATATTTGTTACGTTAGAACTACTTCCTTTATTAAAGTTATCAATTTTATCGGTGAGTTCGACAGATTTAACATGTTCTTCATACGTTATCAAATTTTCAAGAGATTCAATGAGATCGAAAATAATCAAGCTCATTTCCTTAGTACAGTTTTTCCGACATTTCATTGAAATCTGAAAGTCGTCTCTATTTTTAAGTAGAAATTTTTTCTTATCTCTAATAACAAAATACAATAATCTTTTTGCCGTAACTGTGACATTATCGTCTCTTTCAGGACGAAAATCATTGATGTAAGTAAGCAGCGAGTCTATCATACTCAATCGGTTAGTTTTTTCCGAAATTGTTTTATTAAATAAATTAAATAAATTATTTATTCTTTTAATTGTAAGTGGTGAAATTATATTTTTTAACTTATCAATTTCGCCATTAAGTAACCACTTTTTATATTTAATTAGTTTTTCTTGAAAACTAAATTTAAAATAGGAAGTAGAGGGAATTTGATCAGTTAATTCAGACCCCCATATTTCAAGAGTATCAATTATCAACGAATTGCATTTTTCACTATCAATAATAGAATGTAATAGTAAAACATTACGGAAATAATTTAAAACATAAGTACCATATGTTATGTTACTAAAATATTTTATATTACCCTTTAAGTTTAAATAATTTAGGTGGAAAATTATTTCAACAATTTTATTTGAAGAAGCAGGTAATGAAATAAGCCTCTCAAGTTCTATATCGTCTTTAGATATCTTAAATAAGTCGAATAATCCAAAATTAAACATAACGTCAGAAGCATTGCTTAAATCGGGTTCTATTTTATTTGATCTTTGATTTGTAATGAATTTACCACCAGAAAATGAAATATCTTTTGGAAATTCTTTATTTACCTTTAAGTGATTAATTAAACTACTTATCTTATCAGAATCTTTGTGCATGCCTTCAGTAAAGAACATCTCTTTAATCTCTGGAAAATCAAAATAAAGTTTATCAAGCTGCGATCTTGTTAAATTAGATGACCCAATATTAAAAGATTCATTATCATCATCTTCAGAAGTTAAAAGATCCTTCATAATAAAGTCACCATCAGCATATTTTAAGTCAGATTTTACAAGAAAGTATGGTAATTGTTTTTGAAATTTCAAATTATCCAAAGTTTTATTAATGACAGCTCTTTTATGCAGTTCGTTTTTAATAGAAACTGTTTCGGCTAATTTATGTGAAAAGACAAATAAAAATTTCTTTATTGCTAATGGAGCTTTAATTAGCTTGGAACAATAATTATCAGTATTAATAAGGTTCGAAATAATGGTTTTATTTTTATTTTGAAAATTTGCTGATTTTGTAATTATCTTTTTAGTAGCATCTGTTTTTTTAATTTCACTTAACTTGATTGAAATACAGAGATTTCCATTTCTATAGAATAAACTATCACAATCTTTTATTTTAAAATTAAGTTTCGATTTATTAATCAAGGAAAGTTCATAATTAATAAGATCAAACTTGGTCTTAGAATTTTTCTTTTTCAATAAACTTATGAAGCATGGATAATTATTAATAATATTACGACGCTCATTTTTATTTAAAATACGTGAAAGGTAATTGCAGTTAAATCTTTTCATATTTAAAGCATCCTTAGTTTTAGTAACTTTAAAATTTTTAAGCTGTGTATTAATAGGATTTAAAGGACTATTTTCTGCATTTTCTGAAACAAGATTATAATTAGATGAGATATTTAGGTCATCATTATTATCGACATTAATTTTATTTAGTATATTTAAATTACAATTATTATCATTAAAATCAGAATTACTTAATTTATTCAAAACAATATCAAACTTACTATTCATTCGCAAAATGTGCTCTTCAAGTTCCATTAGCTTCGCCGAAAGTGGCAATATTTTGTTTGAAAGTGCTTCCTTATCACATTCGTCGAACGATTTTTCAGGATCCATTGCATTCGTTGAAGGTGGCAATTGATTATCACGAGTCGATTTCTTTGATACTAAATCCAACGATAGATCTGGATGAATTGGCTTCGCTGAAAGTGGCAATTGATTTTGTCCATTTGATCTTTGAGAAATAAAATCCAATAATTGCTGGGAAAAAATTATTTGATTTTGTAGAATATTCTTGAAAATAACAAGTTCTGATGAACTATTATTCAATTGATTTGATGCAAATTGATCTTGCACTATCGGAAGAGATTGCGTCATCGTGTTGAAAATTCTTATAATTAATTAACCATTTGAAAATACTACTTTTTTGGTTATTTAAGAGTTAGTTATCAACTTTTAATATTCGATTAAATATTTTTTATCGTTAAATTGGCTTCAATAAGGAAATTGTGTTTAATTAGACTAAAACTTGTAATAATGTATTGAATAATAGCTAGTATATTAATTTATCATATATGTCCACTTAGTATAACATAGAGCCTGTTAAATAATTTAGTTTAAATTTAGGATTTTCGATATAGTTTTCATGAATTTTATATCTAATCGAAGTTCAATTGAAGAATTTATTGAGAATTTGACGTAAATTTTTAAGAGAACTGCATAAATTTTAGAGAGAGTATTCCAACATATGAATATTTCAGAGTTTTATATATAATTGAAAGGTTCGATTTATCACTATGAATTGGGATTTTGATCAATTCTAGTATGCTTTACAAGTTTGAATATCGAGTTTAGATGTAGTAAGTTACTAAGGGAAATATTGAGTGAGAAATTTAATCGATTTATTATGACGTAATAATAATTTGTATATCATTTTATACAGTGTTAAAAGAAATTAATCAACGGTAAATATTGAGTAGAAATAATCATTCAATGTTAGATTTTACATGAAAATTATCAGTAATATATCAATTTTAAGGGATAAATTATGGGTAAATATTGAGTATGTGTAGATAAATATATGGTTTTAATGATCAGTAATATATCGATTTAAAGTAGATATTTTCGCTAAATATTGAGTATGTGTAGAGAAATGTAGAGTTTTACATGAAATGCTCAGTAATATATCAATTTTAAGGGATAAATTATGGCTAAATATTGAGTTTGTACAGATAAATATAGGGTTTTAAATGATCAGTAATATATCAATTTTAAGGGATAAATTATGGCTAAATATTGAGTTTGTACAGATAAATCTTGGGTTTTTAATGAAAATGATCAGTAATATATCAATTTTAAAGTGTGATATTTTGGCTAAATATTGAGTTTGTACAGATAAAAGTAGGGGTTTTAATGATCAGTAATATATCAATTTTAAGGGATAAATTATGGCTAAATATTGAGTATGTGTAGATAAATATAGGGTTTTAAATGATCAGTAATATATCGATTTAAAGTAGATATTTTCGCTAAATATTGAGTATGTGTAGATAAATATAGGGTTTTTAATGATCAGTAATATATCGATTTAAAGTAGATATTTTCGCTAAATATTGAGTTTGTACAGATAAATATAGGGTTTTAAATGATCAATAATATTTAGAAAATAATTTGAACATTAAAATTTGAATTAATTTGAGTCGTTGTCATTGGTAATAAATAGAATTAACCAATCAAAATCAAGTATTCTATAATTTCATTTTCAAATTATTATTTTCATTAAAATTTTAATTATTTTAGTTGATAAATTTATTAGTATTTTCAACAACCGGTTTTAGTTAAATAATAATAAGTTTATTGAAAAATAGTTTGTATGTTTTCAAATTATTTTCAAGAAAACCGTAATAATTTTAATATATTTATTAGTATTTTGAGTTTAGCGATTAAATTTATCGCAAAATAATGTCATTGTAAATAGTAACAGCCAATCAAAATAAAGTATGTGGTTTCTACTTTTTCAAATTATTTTCAAGAAAACTGTAATAATTTTAATAAATTTATTAGTATTTTGAGTTTAGCGATTAAATTTATCGCAAAATAATGTCGATGTAAATAGTAACAGCCAATCAAAATAAAGTATGTGGTTTCTACTTTTTCAAAATTAATTTAAAGAAAAGTTATTGAAATATGATTTTTATGTTGTTTCAAGAATAACTTTCTATTAAAAAATAAGTTCAGTCAATAATATTTCTAATTAACAATTGCATTTAATCAATCAATAATTTTACGAGATTATTTAAATTGACGATTAACAAATTTATATACTTTTTAATATTCAAATATTTATTCATATTTTCAAACGATTTTTAACAGGTACTTAAAAATTGTCAACGATTTTTAAATATATGTATGTTTTTTACCAACTACTCTTTATTAAAGACATGTGTTTACTTGGTATTTAGTAATTATTGGTTTACAAAATGTTATAACTTTTAATCACATAGGGTTAAAAATTATATTTCATCTTTTAGGGTTAAAAGTTATCTTTCGTTATTTAGGGTTAAAATTCTTAACCTTTTAAATAACTTTATAACAAACCATGTAATAGTTTATCCATAAATTTATCGAAAAGTATTATAATATACCTAGTTTGAATCATAAATTATTGAAATATTTAATAGGTATCACCTGATGAATTTTTAATGGTTATTTAATCAGTTTTGGCTACATAAAGCTTTAATGTCCGAAATTATCGGTTACTTTCATTTGTTAACCCAGTGACTTATTTTCATAAAAACACTAAAAACACAACGAATTTAGTTGATGGTATCGCTAATAATTTATAGAGTCGAATGAACTTGTAAATTAGTATCCGACTAACAACGTGAATTATTATCAAAATATTGAATTTTCATTAGAAACAGTATATTTGCTATAAATTTATAGAATTTGGTTAAGTATTTACATGTAAATAATCCTATTAATTATTTTCATAAACTAATCCAATGTTTAAATCCTATCTTGAATGAGTTATTTTCAAAATTCTTACATCAGTGGTGTCGGTAATAATTCGTTTGAGGGTTCAACTCCTATCGTGGGCGAATTATTTTTTATTTTAAAAATTAAATTTTTTAATAGAATATAAATCTGAATATTTTATTTGATGTAAATTTAAAATTTTATAGAAATTGGTAAATTCAAAGATGAGAGTAAGGGACTTGGATATAAGGAATGGGTTTTCTTACGACCAAAATGCTATAGTCTTTTAGGTGAAACTGAAAGTAATAAAGCAAAGGGAATTACTTTGGAAGGAACTGAAATAAAGCATCTTTCTTATCTTGATTGTTATAGAAACGATATAATTTTTTCTGTTCCTCAAACGAGAATAGGGACGAGAAATCATCAGTTGTTTACTTTTAAAAATAGTAAAATTGCTTTAAGTAACAACGATGATAAACGTCAGTGGGTAGGTAAAAACAAAAGTTTTGCATTCGGGCATTATTTAGGTATCAATGCCAATGAAGATATTGAAGCTTTTATTTAAATAAATGTTGTCTTGTAAATGTGTTTGTCTTTTTATTCTATTGTTTTGTAATTATTATTAAATGAGACTTGTAACAGTCTGGTGTCGGTAATAATTCGTTGAGTCGTGGGTTCAACTCCTATAGTGGGCGAATTATTTTTTATTTTAAAAATTAAATTTTTTAATAGAAAATAAATATATATATTTTATTTGCTGTAAATTTAAAATTTTATAGAAATTGGTAAAGTAAATCTGGCATAATTTTTTATATTTAGTTGAAATTTTAAACTTGTTGAATTATTTTCTTAAAATTTTGTAAATCCAGTGATAAAATTTAAGTTTTGAGTGACTTGATTTTAATTAAATAAACTATCAATATACTATAGTGCTTTTAAACTTAAATTTTCATGAAAATTAATAAAGTTTTATGATTATTTTGATAAAATTGTTATGTAATATACTACTAACAAAATAGTCAGTAAGCTAAATAATTTAGAATGGAACATTTATTTTTAAGACGAGTTTGATCTTAATTTATTATGTTTAATGATTATTTTATAATTTTTTATGTAATAATATAATTAACAATTGAAAATTTCTTGTAAATATAATTTTTTAATATATCACATGTAAGTAACATGAATCAATGAGGTAAACGAAACTCATACGTTTATATGAAGTAAAAAGTATAATAATAATACCAATAATACTAGTCAGTGATTTTGTTAAGTCTACGACTTAGTCGTAGACGTAGTTGTAGGCGTGTTGGGCGCGGATGGGTGTGGATGGGTGTGGATGGGTATGGATGGGTATGGATGGGTACGGATGGGTGTGGATCGGTGCGGATCGTTGGTTGGTATGTGTGTGTGTATGTGTGAAATGTTTAAGAACCAAAGGTTCTAGAAGGTAGGTGTGTTGGTCCACAACTACGTGACATAATAGCAGTTAGGTAACTAGTCTCCGAGTAGTGACCAGTGACATAATAAGTGTGACCAGTGACTTAATAAGTGACCAGCGGTCAAGTGATGTAATCATGAGGTCAACAAAGGTCAATTACTAGGTAGCAACTAGTGGAGAAAAGTCAATCTCCAGGTAGCAACAGCGCGTGCAGAGGTCAAATGTTACGTAATAATTACGTAAGCTAGTGGGGGGGTTGTATCTAACGAGCTCACATCCTACTACTCATGTTAAACCAAAAAAGGAGCTAATAGGTTTCGTACCCAATTTCCCTTAGTAAAAATTACCTAAATAATATCATAGGAAATTACATTATTAAGAAAAACCATTTATTCATAAAATTATTACGAAAATTGTCGGCATGAGGTCAAAAATTACTTCAGTTATAACGATGAATAGTGGAGGCAACTAAACCCATAAAGGCATTCGGGATAAAAATTTGAACGACTACGCGAATGTACGAAGTAGCTCGTGGCAATAGCGACGATTGATCCCACAGCTAAAACTCGTCATCAGTAACCAGGTCGTAGGATAGACCCCAAAAATAACTAGTATAAATCGAAAATGGTAAATATATTAATTAAATCTTTAGCAATTACAATCAATCGCGAATAATAAGTAGAGTAGTTAAATGTTAAATCAATAGGTTAAATCGCGAATAATAACTATATTAGTTGAATACTAAGAACTAAAACAATCCACAAATGATAAACTCATAGAGTAAGAAATAATGAAATGACTAAAATTGGCAATGGATCACCAACGATAAACCTATAATGAAAGCAATAAAATCAAAATTTTTGGAAATAAATTATACCTGATAACTACATAAGATACTGACGATAAGCACCTATTTAGTGAGTTAGGATGGATCACCGGAGATAACGGGATAAGCTGTTAACATAACTTGGGATGGAGAACCAATCACTGATAACCAACGCACACATCAAGCAACGCCGATCAATTTTCCTAAACGAAGAACTACCATTATTAACTGAGTTCGCGATACAAGTACTGACGGTAGGATCGAATGAATTCACTCAAATGATTATCCACTCAGAGAAAAGCATAGAATATTAACCCTAATAACCGAAAACATAAAATGAAATAATAAAATAAATAGGGTCTCACCAAATAAAATTTAAAAGGGCAAAATCAGTAAACTGCAAGAAATATATATTCGCTATGAATTCTTATAAACTGAATAATAAATTAGCATCTATGGTAAAAAGAACCATCAGGTCAATCTGCAGGAATACGGAATCCATCGTGACATTCCCTGAAAATGTTAATCAATAGAATTTAGTAATTATCATAATCACTTACCGATAGCGAGAACATACAAACATCCCCGAGAAACGACAAATAAGTCACCCAATTTGACTTCAGACAGGCACACCTGGCTACAGTCGAGGAAGTGTGTGCCTGCCATAAATTTTCTTGCCACGAGACACACCACCTAACTATAAAAGCTAGTGTGGCGAAAAATTTATCCATAAAAATTCATTCATTGAGATGTCTAAGAAACGTGTACCGGTTTTCAGAGAACAACAAGGATACGAAGAACCCAACACTGCGAACAGTAACAGGCCATTATATTCGGGTAATTTATTCAAGTTTCTTTCATCACGATGTTAATTTCATTATCGAGTACTAGCGCAGACACGACCAATCCGACGAAATATCGCTCTTGTAAACCCGCTAGCCAGAATAATCAGAAACTCATAATAGCTGCTATTCATATTATAAATAAATTATTGAGTCGATAAACCTCGTACTGTTTTGGTTTTTATTACAATTAAAACACTCCACGGCGAATTAACTAGTAAAGATAGAATGAAATGCGGACTAAGTTACCTAAACAATTGACGAACGCCCAACCGATAGTTGACCAATCCTGGTAAGGGATATCGAGACCCGATCTATTATCGCAAGTCGTTAGTAGAGGCCAGGAGTTAGTTGAAAACAGACTCACGATGAGGTTGGAAGCATTTTTTTGGGCTTAGGATTCATTTTGCAACACCCGATCGTAATAAAAGTTAAGTAATCTACTATTGAAATTAATTTAGACCTCTATTAAATCGTTAGTACGGTTAAAATAGTTTATTATTCATCATCGCTATGATTAAAATAAATTTTCGTTTATCATAATCAGAATTTTGATTATAAGTAAATTAGAATTTTCTTAATTAATTTTATTTGGGCATCTATTACTGATAATTATGCTTAGGCCAAATTTTTACTCATTATCATTGCGACTGAAATGGACTTTCGTTTAACATAAATACGATAGTTAAAAATTTCTGTACCCCAACCGTGATAATACAAGTTGATGTGTAATCAACACACCCGATCTTGTTTTTGATGAAAACTATTAAATGCATTTCAGCCACCCTTGGAATATCGGCCATTAATTCACTTTAAAAAAAAATCATTTTTGCGACTTGTATTATAGCTTCATAGAGAAATTAGATTGATGTTCAGGTTCTCAAATATAAAGTTCGTTTCAAAATTTCATATATACTTATGTGTGGGTGTATATAATTACAGTGACTTCTTTGGTAAACACTTCTGATTTCTTCTCATTTTCTAATTACATTTTTAAAGATTTTTGACCATTTATTAGTAAAAATACCAATAAAACCTCACTATCATTAAAGGCTAAAAAATGTTTGGAGTAATAAAAATGTCTGAAATATTTATAAAACATCAAATTAGTTTTAATTTTTAAAATAAATCCTCATCCGCAAGAAAAACTCTGTGCAGAATCCTCAGAATTTAAAGGCTAAAGATTTTTCGCCATTTATCTTCTAAAATTTCTATGATTAAGTTATTATAGGAGGGTATCTCAACGCCGCTGAGTTACGTGTCGATAGATTATATATGCACTTTTATTGTATACGTACTATTTTTAATTTTCATACCACTAAAACTTTTATATTATTAAAAATAGACAACTAAATATCTTTCTCCGTACAAATTCTGGTAGGGTATAGTTTGTGTAGGACATTGAACAAAATAATCACTAATAATTCATCAACCCAGGTGTAATAAGACTAGCTGAGACATCGACCCTAGTGAATTTTTGGAGGAAGGTCTCCGTGGAACAATGCCACATGCGAACTAAAGGCCACTACCAACGAATTTCGAGAATAGTGAAACCATCACTGGAATAGGACCCCGATCAAGGATTTCGACTCACCAGCTAATCAAAACCCGTAGAATGTCAGACGTTATTTATCAACTAATATTTCTCATTTTCTAGAAGACTCGTGGATTGACGCCTCCCGAGTAATCGCTCGGTTCCCCGCTCACTCGGCTGCCCGATATAGGCAGGCGATGTGGGACGCGGGATTTTCTATCTCTCCGGTGCGCAAAACCCGATCTGGCACGCAAAAGAACTCGGACGAAATCTCCCATACGTGACAATCAAGAGAGAGCCGGGACGTAACCCGGCTAGGGAGATTCGAGGTCAGGCCGAGTATTTGCTGGCACAACTCGAGAGACATCAAGCCGAAACAAATCGACAGGTAGAACAGGCCAAACGGTACCGACAGAGAGTCAATGCAGATATTGCGGCTGGCAGGATACCCAGTACCGACCGGTATGCCCCGCAATACAATGTCTCATATGAGATGGATGACCCCAAGCTCAAGGAGCGAATGACTGATATGAACGTGGTAGTCCCATGGCGTATCCTACGAGGGAGATGAGAGAAGACGATAGGACTACAGAAATCCGCAGTGAACATTCGTATGCGAGGGAACGATATATCAAGAAGAGGAGATAAGAACATTGTGAACATTATTAATGCGCATGAATCTAAATAAAATGTTTGAAATAAAGCTGTTTATCTTCGTATTCTGATACCGTATTATAAATTTTATGTTGTAATATTACCCTATTTAGTCAACATACCGGAGGATAAGAAATAAGTACTCTTCGACGACCTAGTAATAAGTTAGGAAATGATAAATTCACTACAATTGTAGAACCGATTTTATGCAATTTTATTTTTATTTCAGAAATGTATTTTTGTCAATCCCCCATCCTACAACTGGAGTTAGATAAGGCCCAGGTAGCCAACCGGGAACTACAACAACAGCTCCTACAACTCACCCGGGAGATCCAGCAGGTCAAGGGAACCTGGATCGAGCCGAAAAGGGTGAAGTCTATTTATCAAAAAATGGAGGCAGCGCAAAATGGGTGGGATGGAGAACGACAGCTTACTCAAAACCTGAGAACCCAAATCAAGGGCCTGGAAACAGCATTAGCAGCATGCCAAGAAGGGGCAGCCGTCACTTATCCGCTGGTGTTCGCCCCAGCAAAGCTGGCTTACCGAAATACGACCTCTACATCCAAACCCAAGGACAAACCCAAAAAGCCTCAGGCCAGGGAAAACTGAGCGCACAAAACGCCGAGCGGCTCAAAGTAGAAGAATGTGATCCCAATTTCGAATTTTATGTTATGTTATTTAATAAATGGTACAAATAATAGTTCGTAGTGTTGTCTGACCCAACTCAATCAGAATATTTCGAATTTGAATTCAGTAATAATTACCGAAATGGAAAATGCCTTTAGTAAAGGACCTAAGAATCTAAATCGAGCACAGACCTTTTATCGGTAGCTCGTTGAACCCAAGGATTGTCCGGTCAATTATAGCATTAGCAATAGCGCTCACTTTTTCGGATGATCTACCCACTCGAACACAGTTCCAACGTTGCCTAGCAACGGGTGCCGAGTGGTAAGCGAAAGATATTTATATGGGGTTGTCTGGGTAACAACCATATAGTTTCAAAATATCAACACCCAGAACCCACCAGTTGGGTGTTTAGCTGATGCTGTATTTTAAGTTATCTTGATGTTGGGTTTTCGTGCTATATTACTGATACATTTAAACAATTTTCAAGGCGTTTAGGTTCTGGTCCAACACCTTCATCCGTTATTGGTTAAATCTATTTTCTCATCTTAACACTAAAATTGGCATAAAAGAATTAAAAGTTGAAAGTGAATTCTGATAATTGAGTGAAATATTTTTATCGATGAATTTTATAAATTTCTCACCAGAATTCATTTTAAAACAATATTATATCATAAATGTTAACTATAAAAAGAACTTGTTTTAATCGATTACTGTAGATTTAATTTAATTGGCAACTTCTGTAAATTTAGTTGATATTTTTAATTTAAAATAACATTAGTTTTACTTATATTTGATGAATATTATCAGTGTCTACAGTGAATCTGATTTCGAAACTAAAATTATGTTTAAACGGAGTGATAATGTAGTCGCTGTAAAACGTAATATTAGGAAAGCTATTTATTTAAATGAAACCAAAATGCAATTATTTTGTGGGGATAAGCAACTGAAGGATAATGAATACATTACAGATTATTTCACGAGTTTAACATATCGAGAATTACCAGAAAGATCTAAGTTTGTTTATTTTATTTTTAATTATGATATTAATATCAGTATTTTATTTTGATACGAAAATTAAAATTATTTGTAAAATACTTTCCTCATTAAAATAGTTTAAAAATATTATCTGTTAATGTTGACTTGCAATGAATTTATATTCAAGGATATTACCAGCCAATCAGAAACGGATAAACTAGGTCAATGATAGCATTGGATAATCAATGAAAATTCATGTTATTTATCATAGACATTATAAACATATTTCATATTGGGATTAACTGTTGCATAATTTGTCTTAATTTCTTCAAAATCACGCAAAAATGATTATTAAATGTGACAGTCGATTTTTTAAAAGTTTCATGAGAGTCAATTAAAATGCATAATTAAACACTATGAGCTTACAGAACCACCGCCAAGGTCATATTACGCAATCATTCTTATAAATAATAATAAATAATACACCTGTTTCAGTTCATTAAAAACTGCTATAAAATGAGAAAATCAATAATGTTATAATATAGGGAGGTACATACTTACCCGTGTCTGTATATAATTTGTTCAACTGAATAAAGACTTACGCCAAGCGAAGTTGAGATAAATCACCTATAATATAAAACAAAAATCAATAAATTTATAGCATATAAACACACGAACTCACCTTGAGGTTGCTTGTAAAATAGTCAATGAGACCAACCCTACACTATAGAAACACAAAAATTGATAGAGAAATAAAATAATGCACATTAACACAACCAATAATAAAACATGTATGCAAACTTTTAACATGTAGCCATCCGAAGTTGAAAAAACCCCTATAATAAATTAATTTAGGCATTTTTGAGATATTTTTAGAAAGAAAAATGGCGGAAAAATTTAATTTTGAGGAAACTTATCCAAATTTTTTTGAAAATGATGAAATTTCTTCGTAAGATTTATTTGAAAATTGAAATTAATTTAATATTTCCATAGACTTTCAGACATTTCTGCAGAAACAATTCCATTTCGCGACGAAGAAGAAATCACATTGTACGATTTATTTGAAAATTGAAATTAATTTATTATTTCCATAGAATTTCAGAAATTGCTGGCCCCTCAACAGCACCTGAGACTCGAACAAAAAAGCATAAACTGTAAATTTTATTTATAAGTTGTAAAAAGTTCTTACAGAATTTCGGATATCGATAAAATAAGAATTATAAATGCCATGGAAAATGGTGAATACTATTTCCACGTTGGAAAATTATTAGGAATATCCAGAAATTCCATCAAAACAATAATATATAAATACCGGAAATTTTGGAAATTGTCACAAGGCAAGATTGGTGGCAGTAAATCCAAAATTTCGGAAGAACATGGCAATAAACTACTTGATTTTGTCGAGAAAAATGTTTATGCTTCATTAGAGGAAATGAAGAATTTCCTAATTTCCGAAAATTTAAGTGTTTCCACAAATACTATTTCCCGTTTTCTTGGAAATCACCTAATAACCACCAAACAAATAAGACCATAAGTCGCTGAAAGAAATTCAGATTGCGTCTTGGATCTCAGAATGGAATACACGACGCGATATTTAGAAGAAGCATGGATGGATTCTAAATTAATATATATTGATAAATGTGGCTTTAATACTTGGACAAGCCAGAAACTTGGAAGAAATAAAAAAGATGAGCAATTATACGTCACACTTCCAACGAACCGAGGGCGAAATATGTTCTTGGCTCTCGCAATTGGAGTCAATGGACCAGTTCATCATAAATTAATAGTAGGATCCTATAAAAAGGATACCTACCAGATCTTCAACAAAATAACTGTAAAATTGAATGGAACTGGATATCGTTTAATCCACGGCAATGCTTCAATTCATGGTGGTGCAGTATCTCTAAATAATGTTATTGAACATTTACCACCATATAGTCCTTTTCTGAACCCAATTGAAAGTGTATTCAGTAAAATCAAATTCAATATTCGGAAATCTATATCAAGAGCAGGTGGATATGAATTTCCAATCCAGATTCGGTTTTCTGAAGAATTTAACTAACTACTTTGAGCATATTAGGAGATTTTTTCCGAAATGTATAAAAAAATACATATTTTTTGAGATTAGTTATTGTTATTTACTTGATTTCCTAAATATTATTTATAGTAATATATATGAAATAGTTGATCAAAGTTATATTTAAGAGCTTGAATTATGATCATATTTCCTTATGAAATCATAATTCAACTCTTAAAATTTAACTTTAAGTTATATAACTATATAAAAAATAACTTAGCAGCCATTTAAAAAATGGCTGAAATGCATTTAGTTTTTCACAAAATAAATTCCGCCAAGTTGATTTATGTATCAACTTGAATTATAGCGGAATTTATCTCAATGAGGCTTGGTGTATATTATAGGAAGGAAGGAATTGAAGAAAAATTTTCTTTAACATAAAACCATAATGCATAGTAAATAATGCATGCAAACTTTCAAAATGTAGAAATGTTCAGATCAATAAAAACTTTATATAAAACTATTTTTAGTAATTTTTTAGAAATTTTTTTTTTAAATTAAAGCCATAAATTCTTGAAAAAATACCAATAATTCTACTTTGAGTTTAAGAGAAAATTAAAAAATAATTTTGTAAGATTTTTCATGAAATTCTATCAATTTAATATTTTTACAATATTTCAAAAATATCCATCGAAACTCTAGGTTTTTGAGGAGATGAAGAAATAACAATGTAACATTTGACTTGTACTTAAAAAAAATTCATTTTTTACCTCACTTGCAATTTACAAGGAGCAGTGGAACCAAAACCTTCAAATGAGGAGTTTAAAAAAACGGAAAACAAGTTTTCCGATAACTTAAGTTTAAAAATAATATTTTTTATAAAGTATAAAAAATCCAAATCATTAATACCATTGAAAATGGGAAAGATTTTTATAAATTTAGGAAATAAACGGAAATTTTGAAAGCCTCATAAAATCAATAATTATAAAATCAATAAATATCAAAAATTTGGATTTGTCAAAAGGTTAAAAATATGGCAGCCAAAACGAATTTCCAAGGAACAGAGAAATAGTTTATTCGAATATAGAAACCTTTTAATAATAAATTTTAGTTCTCAATTAATCTTCCTTACATTTATTAGAAAATAATTCCATTAATTTACATAAATTGGCATAAATTCATAAAAAAACCTAAAAAATTAATAAAAGTAAATTTAAAATACACGTTGATGAAAATTATTATTTAAGAGCTTGAATAATGATCTCATAAATATACGAGATCACAATCCAAGCCTTAAAATATACTTTATTAAAAATTTGTCAGCCATTTTAAAAATGACTAATTCATAAAATTAATCATAATCGTAGTTGGATGTTCATTAAAACTTCTATTATAGAAGTTTTTAATGAACTGAATCAGGTGTATTAATAATAATAATAATAATAATAATAATAATAATAATAATAATAATAATAATAATAATAATAATAATAATAATAATAATAATAATAATAATAATAATAATAATAATAATAATATAATAATAATAATAATAATAAATAATAATAATAATAATAATAATAATAATAATAATAATAATAATAATAATAATATAATAATAATAATAATAATAATAATAATAATAATAATAATAATAATAATAATAATAATAATAATAATAATAATAATAATAATAATAATAATAATAATAATAATAATAATAATAATAATAATAATAATAATAATAATAATAATAATAATAATAATAATAATAATAATAATAATAATAATAATAATAATAATAATAATAATAATAATAATAATAATAATAATAATAATAATAATAATAATAATAATAATAATAATAATAAATAATAATAATATAATAATAATAATAATAATAATAATAATAATAATAATAATAATAATAATAATAATAATAATAATAATAATAATAATAATAATAATAATAATAATAATAATAATAATAATAATAATAATAATAATAATAATAATAATAATAATAATAATAATAATTACTATAAAATATTGATTTAGTGATATTATAATCACTGTCGCTCGAAACACTCTGAGGATTCCGGAACTTATTCAAATAAGTCCAGATGAGACTATTTCCGACCTGAAAACGGAAATTAAGGACGTGTCAGATATCGGTGAAAATATCGCGATATTTGATGAAAATGGCAACGAATTCTGTGACGAGCATCTCGTTAAAGATTGCGAATTATTTAATGATTCTGTTGTGAAAATCTGTCTAATGTGAATTGGGAAAATGAATCGGCAATATTAATTATATTATTTTCAGTAAAGATTGCCATCTCACCTTGGCGGTCTCCCGTATTCCAGCTAAAGAGGCCTCATTCAATATAGAATGTGAAATTACCGATCTCATCAAAAGCGTTAAGGACATAATTCGGGCCAAATTGAATCTGTCTAGTGAGATGTCTTTATTCGTCGACTCGAGCATCCTGAAGGATGATGACCGAATGATTGATTATTCTTTTAGAAATAACAATTCTCTTTTCTACATTCTGATAGACAGGTAAAGGTTAATTTATCGGGGAAATCGCTTCTAATTATGACAAATTGGCATCGATTATTCTCACTTATATCGTTTTAGATTTTAGAAATTATTTTATTTTATATTTTAAATTGATTTATTGGATAATAATTTTTTTAATTTAATTTAAAATATTTTTTCCATTTTTTGTTTTTCTATTGTCTTTTTTTCTTATAATTTGTTCACCTTTATATAAAAGAAAAAATATTTTATATTTAAAATTGATTTTATTGAATGATAATTTTTTTAATTTAATTTTATTAATTTTTCCTTTTTTTGTTTTTGTTTTACTATTGTCTTTTTTTCTTATACTTTGATAACCTTAATAGAAAGATAAAATATTTTATATTGATTTTATTGTATAATAACTTTATTTTATTTATTTAAAATATAGTTTTTTAATTTTGATTTCCCTTTTATTGATTTTGTTGTTCTAGTCTTTCTTTTTTTCTTATAATTATGTGTAAATAGAAAGAAAAAAAATAATATTTTAAACTGATTTTATTGGATGATAATTTTTTTAATTTAATTTAATTTTTTTAATTTTTTTTGTTTTTTTTACTATTGTCTTTTTTTCTTATACTTTGTTAACTTTAATAGAAAAGAAAAAATATTTATATTTTAAATTGATTTTATTGGGTGATAATTTTTTTAATTGTATTTTATTAATTTTTCCTTTTTTTGTTTTTGTTTTACTATTGTCTTTTTTTCTTATACTTTGTTAACCTTTATATAAAAGAAAAAATATTTTATATTTAAAATTGATTTTATTGAATGATAATTTTTTTAATTTAATTTTATTAATTTTTCCTTTTTTTGTTTTTGTTTTACTATTGTCTTTTTTCTTATACTTTGTTAACCTTAATAGAAAGATAAAATATTTTATATTGATTTTATTGTATAATAACTTTATTTTATTTATTTAAAATATAGTTTTTTAATTTTGATTTCCCTTTTATTGATTTTGTTGTTCTAGTCTTTCTTTTTTTCTTATATTTTGTAATGTAAATAGAAAGAAAAAAATTATTTTTAATTGATTTTATTGGATGATAATTTTTTTAATTTAATTTAAAATATTTTTTTTCCTTTTTTTGTTTATGTTTTACTAGTCTTTTTTTCTGATAAATTTTGTTAACCTTTATATAAAAGAAAAAATATTTTATATTTAAAATTGATTTTATTGAATGATAATTTTTTTAATTTAATTTTATTAATTTTTCCTTTTTTTGTTTTTGTTTTACTATTGTCTATTTTTCTTATACTTTGATAACCTTAATAGAAAGATAAAATATTTTATATTTAAAATTGATTTTATTGGATGATAGTTTTTTTAATTTAATTTTATTAATTTTTAATTTTTTTTGTTTTACTAAAGTCTTTTTTTTCTTATACTTTTTTAACCTTAATAGAAAAGAAAAAAATATTTATATTTTAAATTGATTTTATTGGTTGATAATTTTTTTAATTGTATTTTATTAATTTTTCCTTTTTTTGTTTTACTATAGTCTTTTTTTCTAATACTTTGTTAAACTTAATAGAAAGATAAAATATTTTATTTTGATTTCCTTTTTTGTTTTTTGTCGTTCTAGTCTTTCTTTTTTTCTTATATTTTGTTGTTTAAATAAAATTAAATAATCATCCAATAAAATAATTTTAAAATATTAATTTTTTTCTTTCTAAGTTTTTTTTCATTTCGTTTTTCTTTAATTTTTGTTTTCTTATATTTTGTTCATAGAAAGAAACGAATATAAAAATAAAGTTAAATTGGTCACTGAATTTCTTTATGATTATTTACAATTGCTATTTTTGTTATTTACAGAGCTGAAAATTTTACAATTGGAAAAAGATTAAAAAGCGGAAAATTCGCAAAAATATTTATGGGGGAAAATTTACTCACAAAATCAAATATCGTCCTGAAAAGATATAATTTAAAACCAAAAAAAATCCACAAAATTCAGCCATTTACAAGCGAATTGACAAACTTAATGAATTTTGAAAATTATGATTGTGAAGAATTTGTGAAACTAGATTGCATTTTTCAAACATTGTCGCATTTCTACATTGGGATGGAATTTATGGAAAATGTAGTTCCCCGTTCTTGTTTCACTGGAAATTATTTGTCGTTTGTTAAGGGTTCATTAGACGCGAAAATCCCATTAAAACCGAATGAAATCATCAAATATTCAATGCAAGTTTTAAATGCGCTGGAATTTCTCCATGGAAAAAAAATCGTTTACAGGAACCTCAAATGTAATAAGGAAATCAAATATTGAGGCAGCCTAACTATTTTCCAGGTTCCAATCTGCTGTTGAATGCTAGCAACGATGTTAAATTATGCAATTTCCATTTGTCGAAAAATTTGATGGATTTCCAAAGTCAGAAGGTTGTGGAAAATCGTTGGTTCACCATTCACATTAATTACAATTGGACTGCCCCGGAAGTATTGGCGAGAAGCCGTTACGATATCGCTGCTGATATCTGGTCATTCGGAGCGATGTTAATAGAAATGCGCACAGGTAATCAAACTTTGTTTATCTATCTAAGAGACCTACGCGGGGCGTTAGATAAGTCTTTGGTGTCGACAGGGCTACAAAGTCAAATCAAGTACAAATCGTATTTTATTACAGTTTCTTGCTCCAACAATATCTCATTTTTTCCTCAATATATAAGCCATTTTCCTCAACGCATCTCTTCATGCAACGAAAAAGTTACACAAATGCATTTTTGAATAAATTCTGAGCAAAAGCGGTCAAGATCTTCTCTGCTTTCTACATTAGGTCGTCTGAGGATTGAAAATGGTCAGATGTTGTTTTAGTGGTCGAAATAGGATTAAATCAATAGAAGAAAGATCTGTACTGTATGCAGAGCAGAGTCTCTTGTTCTCATGATTATGGCCATTTTACCTTCGGTCACGATATTTTGAAGAAAAGCATCGCAATATTTGTCATAGAGTTTCACGTTGGATTTGCAGGCGATGAATCTGGGAACAAAACGCCAGTAGATATTACTGATGCCAAAATCCATTAGGATGTCATCAACAGAAAAAGTACTGATGCAGAGATGTTTATCAGTTCAATGATGCCGATTCTGCGTTCAGAGAGAACAATTATCTGATACAATTGTCGTTTATCATCGGAAATTTCTGTCGATTTTCCTTTTCTTTCCTCGTCTAAAATTGACTGCTGGCTTCGTCTAAACTCTCTAATCCAGCTGTAAATCGTTGACTGGATTGGGCATAGGTCCTGGTAGACCGACTGTAGCTGTTTAATGATATCTTTATTCTCAATGCCTCTCAGCACGACATAATCTGCATGAAAATTAGAAAACTGCCTTGCCCTTTCACCTAAGAAACATCGCAATGGTATGCAGCCCCTCGTTCGGTTCATACCCTAGTCCAGAGACTTATCTGACGCATTGCGTTATTTGGAAACATGCAAATAATCACCGCTTTCGATAAATTAACTATAAGAAATAATTAAGTAATATGAAAAGTAATATAAAAACCTTCTTAAAATAAGGGCAAAAATTAAGAACAGCGATGTAAATAAAAAAAATTTATTATCAAAGAGTAGAAAAATAAAATGCAAACACAACAATTAAACAAAACTACACACAAATATTTTGGGCATTTTTTAATTATAAAATATACAAATTGAGGAGATTTAAAGCGCTTGCTTAATCACGTTAAATATGTCCACTATTTCGTGCTAAGCAATGTAAATTATAATTTAATTAATAAAATTCCAAAATAAAACATTTTCAGAAATATGGAAAATGATAAGATTAAAAAGAAAAATGGAAATGGGGAATTTATGAGTGAAATAATAATTTTAAAGTTAAATATTTTCAATTATTCAAAAAGGAAAGGAAAACTACAGCCAATCATCATATAAAAATACTATCAATGAAAACCATTTTGAATAGGATTAAAATTTGTATTTAAATATCATTTTAATGAATCTTACCTATTCGAAAATTAAAGATAAATTACATAAAATACATAATTTTAATAAAAATATTAAAAAATAAAAAATATTTCACAACTTTTTAAAAAATGAAAATTAAATAATCATCTCGATTGTGAAACATTTTCTTTAATAAAATCCATAAATTGTAATATATAGATAACACAAACTACTTACCTGTTTATTGAAAATCTTTTATCATTGAATAATAATTTTATTATATGATTTCTTTAATAAAAAAACTATCAAAAAATTTGTTCGACAAACAAAATAATTATTTAAAATTTCTTTTTTAAACATAAAAAATTTCTTTTCTAAGAATAATTTGCATAATAAATTCATGTTTTTATGAAAAAAAGTAAGTATAAATAACTTTTTAATTTTGATTATTATATAATCAATAATAAATTCAAATTAAATAAAATTTTGGTTAAAATGAAATAAACTACGCGCAATTAAAAATTAATAAAAAATTGATTAAAAATTGATAAGCATTTATTTATGTACCTGTTACACTTATAGCATACTGGAGCAAATAAAATTGAATTTTCAATCAAAAAATTGACAATCCAATTGTCATTTAGAGATTTATACAGAAGTGTTGTTATTTCCATATGCCAAAAAATAAATTCAAACTATTATTTATTAATCAATTTCTTATCAATTTTTAATCGCGCGTTTAAAATTTAATATTTAAAATTCATTAAAATTTAAATATTAACACGTTAACTGCTATGTTGACTAATTCCGGTGTATTAACTACGAGTTATCTCGTAGTTGGCAGTCAATGTGTTAATATCTTCAATTATAAATATTTTACATTAAAAAAATAATTTTAAATTTCAATTAATTACTATTTATATTCATTTTAATAAATCACCTTAATTATTCAATTCTCTGCTGAAAACACTTTACAATTCTATTTGTATTATAAGATATGTTATTTAGTTGAAATTGACTTAAAACTATAAACCTTTTTATCTCAATAATAATTTCTATTTTACAAATGCAACTTGATAACAAAGTAATTAAAAATTATAAAAGTTTAGTGAAATTTATGCATCAACTATTTTATTGACTATTTAGAATCTATCTAAATTTATTTCTGAATACGTAAAATTAATTTTAAACCAAATTATTTTTCTGCTCTACTGAAGTAAATGCAATCTACGTTGAGAATATACTTCACCTGTCTCAACTAAATAGCAACTCCTATAATAAAATGAAAAAAATCAATAACCTCATATTTTAGAGACATATATTCTTAACTATGTTGTTATGTAATTTGTTCGAATGAATAACAACTTATATTATAAAAAGAAAGAAATTTGAAAACAAAATTTTACAATACAAAAATATACAGTAAATAATCCATAGAAACTTTCAAAATGAATAGTAGCTCTATATATTACTATTTTATAAATTATTTATACAGTTTAAAAAAATATGGCAGCAAAATATTTGAATAAAACTCCAATAACTTTTCTATGAGTTTTCGAAAAAAGTATGAAATAATTTCGTAAGATTTTTCATGAGGTACAATCAAATTTATATTTTCACAGCATTTCCGAAATATCTGTTAAAATAGTCCCTTTTTGCGTAGATGAAAAAATAGCAATGCAAAGGTTACCTTGAAGTTAAGATAGATCATTGCCATGAAAAATGGTGAAGATTTTTTAAAGATTTGAGAAATTCTGAAGCCTTTTTAATATCAATTATTTATAAATATAAAACATTTGGATTTTTCAAAAGGAAAAAAACGTGACAACCATAGACGAATTTTCAAAGAACATGGAAATAATTTATTGAACTATGTCAAAAGAGAACCTTTATGCATTTCTCGAAGAAATGCAAAATTTTTGATTATTTTTTTCATTTATCAGGTTTACATTTAATCAAAAAAACTATATCTATAATTAACATAAACTCGTAAAACCCCACAAAAATTAATTACTAATTTAAAATAAAAAGTAATAATTAAGAGCTTGTATAATGATCTACAACTTTACGATATTACAGATTCAAGCCTTAAATTTTACTTTTAAAAATAATTTACTTACCAGCCATTTTTTAAAATGGCTAATACATAATCTGCATAATAACTGCAGTTAGGTTTACATTTATGATATCAACAGAATTTATATCGGCCATTTTGTTTGGATGCAAATTGAGCACAGTTCAAGGTCATTGTAAATAATAATTTAGTTTTAGTTGTGAAATAATGATCACAAATCGAGGTAGTAATATTTCCGATTATTATATTTTAGGCAAGCCTCCATACTCAGAATTGAGTCCTGAGAAAGTACGTTCCGAAATTCAGAAGACAAAAACAATTGAATATGATAAGCTTTCCAATCCATCAAACGATTTGGACAATGTCATAAGTGTTTGCCTGGAACGCAATCCAGATCTTAGACCGAAGGTAGAACGAATTAAAAATTTGATGATTTTAATAAGTAATCCAACCGAGTCGGGAAACCCTTGATGGTTTTGTTTCTTTTGTTTCCATTCTTTTGATTCTTATATTGTGAGATCAAATTAATTACCAGGTGTTTATAATTATCCCGGAATTTATATCTAATTAAATTGATTTAATTTTGCTATTTGATTTACACGTTGGTAAATATTCGACACCACATATTAGTGATTTATCATATGTTCTACTAAATTTATTGAACTTATTGTTTAAAAATGACATGTAAAATATTTTATATCTTTTGTAGTAACATCTAAAAGGGAGATTATTGGTTTACTAATTATTGATACCAAATAACTTCAGCTTGACAAACACACCAATATTCAAATAAAAATAACATTGGATATCGAATCTACAATTTTGACATTATGTCACATGTAAATTACATAATAGCTGTGGAGGGATTACACAAATTTACAACAATTATTGTGAATAGGTAAAAAATTAAATAATTAATAAAAACTGATTTAATGGCGGCCTCCAACCGGTATCTATGTTAGTGATAATTTGTTAAAAGTTTTGAATCGTTCTGAAACTTGTATCAATAAAGATTATCTTGTGTCGAATTACTTCAGTTATGTTTAAATCTCACGTGGAGTAAGAGAAATAGTTTCTGCCGAGTAATTACAAATAATAACTCGACAGTTGGATTATATCAATTTATCATCATTCCTTACTTTCTCTTTTATAAAACATTTGAGCCATTTCAAATAACTTCATACCATCCTTGAAAACATTCGTCCGTCTTATATTTTATCGCTTTATGATTACATGATCTCAAGTCTTGAAATTTCAAACCGTTTTTGGTATTTTATTCACTTCCTTATTTTGTTTATTTATAAATCTTTTCACTAATTTCTTTGATTTTTTGTCATTATTGATCCCGCTGTCCTCGTCATAAATTCAACATCTGCTTATATTTCTGGCCAATCGTTATATTTTATTTTATTATAATAGCTATTGCATTTTTAATGGTACTAAATTGTCTTTTCTACTATAGTGATAAGGGCTTGAATGTATCTGATTTTCATATGATGTGAGTTGAATAATTTCATCAGTAACTGAAATTTAAATGCTTTGCTTTCATCTGAGTGAGCTGTCTTAAGAGCCGAGTCCTAAATTTCAATAACCAATTATTTCTTAAAACCTTATATTTTGAAACCAATTCCATCTACAAAATGGTTTTGGTCAGTTTTCATGCATTTCTGAAAACCTTTTGGTTGCTTAAAATGTGAACAGAGAGTTTATTGGTTTATTAATTATTGATACAGAATACACACAAACATGACAACCTTGAAACACAACTATCAAGCATCATTAATAACCTCAGAATTGAAACTATTATTTTGACACATTATTGAGCAAAAGATTACTGAAATTAATTGTATTAAAAGTATTTGTCATAAAACAAGGAATGAACAAGAAATGTTTGGAAAATAATGCCAGTTAATTAATCAACCCAAAATTCTATAATTTCTACTTTTCAATTTCTACTCGAATTAAAACAAAATTTCCTTGTTTATTGCAAATTGTTTCAAATAATCTTTTTAATCTCTAGAATCTAGAGATTTAAAAGAGTCTAGATTATTTAAAAGTTGTTACTAAAACTGGTTAATACAAAGAATTTTAGAAAATACGTTTAAGAATTCAGGAAAAAAGAGGATTAATTTACATATAGAAAAAATTTACACTTACTTAAAATGACTATATGATAATTTATTCAACAAATTCAGGAAATGGTGATAGGTTACTGGAAATTATGAAAATTATAGAAAATAATATTTGAAAAACGAAATTTATAATTAAAATAATAATTTTAAAGTTTATTATTTTTTAAGTATTCAGTAACTGATATAAACTTACTGATCGATGTCACTGAACAGAATATTGAAAAAATCAGGCAAAACAAAATTTCTTGAAATTATTAGTGAATAAAAATATTTTAAAAATTAAATTTTTTTTTAATATTTTAAAATATGTTGGGCTTAAAGCTACAATTTAAACAAAAAATAAACTTATGTTAGTGTTGGGAGAAAACACAAATGGCCATGAAAATTGTTTAAATATATCAGTAATACAGCACGAAAACCCAGCAACAAGATAACTTAAAATACAAAATACAACATCAACTAAACACTCTAAAATTTGAGAGAATATAAATAAATATAAAATCAAAAACATAAAAGTAAAATAAAATAAATACAAAATGCATCAAGAACCGCACGAAATTTACATAAAAATTAACATAATAACAAGAAAATTTGACCGAAAAACGACAAGTTATATAAAAGTAAAAAATTAATGAATTAAATGAGTTAAAATAAAATATTTTTGATTGAATAAATCTATTTAAAAATTTAATAAATAAATTGCCAATTTAAATTATGAAAATAATAAAAATTTAATTTAGATAACACAAATAATTTCAAGGTCAAATTTGTTTTATCGCAATAAAAATAAAAAGCAAGGTTAAGGTCAAATTATAGATATATATACTGATGTGTTTTCACAAATTATCAACTACTTTGCAGTATTATTTTCATCTTAATTTTCAGTCTCACTTTGAGACTTATTTTGTGCAAGTTTATTGTGGTTAGTGTGCGTTGCAACTAACTTTAAACGCATTGATAATTATGAACTTCTTGATTGATAACCTAATGCTATTGAAAATGTTATGAACCATGAATTATACTACTGCTCATTGACAATGTTTATTTATTATGATGATGCGAATTGACAATGTTTATGATGATGCGAATTGACAATGCATACTTACGAACTTCGACAATTATGTGAATAAACAATTATATGCATTCGAAGCTTTTATCCAATTGGCACGGTAAAATTTATTTATTTATTTTTTCGGCCCACAGCCAAAACAAACTGCAAGTAATTAAAATCACACACCCCAATCGACTGTGTAAGTGTGGTTCATCCGTCAATAGTCGTGACCGTGAAGGTTCCGAGGTGAGCAACGCAGGAACCCGAACATCAAATCATTGAACTAAAAAGCGAAAGAGAGTAGCTCGAGGGTGGGTCTCTTGGGTCAACTTTCTTGCACTCAATTTCGATAAAATCGACATAAAATACTAACACCGAGTAGTCCAGTGGGCACTCATTAACTGTAATATGAACATACATAGGTCATAAGGACAAAGAAAGGAAAAGGGTAGTGGGTAATATTGCGAAATCGTTGCAACAGTTAAACTAAATAGCCATCGGTAAAAGAATAATCCGAACGACCAAAATCATGAAAAAGAATATTTTAAATAATACATAACAATTAAATAAATTATGTTGAATTGAGACGGAAAATATGGGCAGAGCGCTGCGCAAATTTTCGGAAATAATTAAAATATTTATTACAAAACTGTAAAATACGGGCGGAATGCTGATCAAATTTTCCGAATCAATGAAAATAATTTATCGAAAACCGTATAATAAGGATGGAATACGGCAGCTCGTTGGACCCATGGATCGTTCGGTCAATTATAGCATTAGCAATAGCGCTCACTTTTTGCGGACGATCCACCCACTCGAACACAGTTCCAACGTTGCTTAGCAACGAGTGGTAAGCGAAAGATATTTGTATGGGGTTGTCTGAGTAACAACTATATATTTTCAAAATGTCAACACCCAGAAGCCCCACCATTAGTTAAAACAAATTTTTGAATTATTAATATGGCTATCGTGAACATACACATGCACCGCAGACAGATATTAAAAATAAAAATAAAAACACCAGATAAAACAAAATAATATATAACAAAAATAAATAAAACAAAATTAATAAAATCCAAAGAAAGCCTGCAACAGCAGACAGAAACATATTCCATACATAAAACCCCCAAAACCTTGCAAAAGAAGGTTTAGAAAATACACAGGCGGAAGCGGCGAATAAAAAACTAACTTTTTAAGGGTCAAAAAGAATAATGATTCGAAAAAAATAATAAAAATAAATTTCGAAAAATACAAATAATATATCATAAAAGAAAGAAATATGAGTAACAAATTATAAAAATATTTAAAAATTAATAAAATCATTTAAAAATCCTCAAAATGGCGAAAATTCGCCTATTTGTCGCACACACACAAAACAACTATATATACGATAAGCTAATACAAAATTTAACGACGTTAACCACTTTAATTTTATGCAAAATTTTGTCTGAAAATTTTCTTGTTGGAATCAATTTGTAAGTAGTTTGAGTTTTCATATTAATATATATTTGCTTATGTTAAAGTTTTGTTTTTACGAATTTTAGCTTTATTCTGGATGGTTGCGGCATCTTTTGGTGTCGTCGACAAGTTTCTTTAAAATCATATTTATATGTGGTAAGTATTGGAATAGAATTTCTGGGAGGTCGTATATTGGCGCTACTGGCTAGTTTAGTTTAGCTGTTCGACTATTCTTGATCATTTGATGACTGCGCTGGGTTCTGTCCATCGTGCATAGGTCCTGTTCCACAGGTCGTCATTGTACCACCCTACTACCCTTGACTGAAACATCGGTCGTAGCAGGCACTATAACCTTAGGCAGTTCGGACTCAGTTGAGGGGAAAAAGTTTTTATTTATTGTATTGAAAAATTTAAAATCTTGTCGGGAAATTAATCGTAAAATTGAGTAGAAAGGAATATGATAGTGTAGGAACATAAAGTCCACATCAAATAGTTGAAAGATGTAATGTGGTAGAGAATAATTAGAGATCTCGATGAGTGTAGTGTTTATTAAGTGACCGTAGAGGCTTTTAATCACTTAAAACTAGGGGAAGGTCGCCGAGAGCTAAGGAACTGTGAATCAAATTTGAAATACAGGGAGTAAATAAATATATAGTGATAAATAAATGAAATAGGAAATTTACCAAAAATTAAGGGCTGAACGCTGCTAAAATATTTGAAGGATAACTCTATAAATAATGGGTAAAGATGACAAATAAGTATTGGAGAAATAGGAATAGATAAATAAAAACACGATTAAGAAAGATAAAGACGTAAGACCTTCTATCCACTGTCAAGAACCCGAAAGTGAAAATATCACGAGAAGTAGTTCTTGAAATGGAGCTTACCTGCTAATGAATTTTCAACCCCTATGTACAGTACCAACGTGGCAATCATCATGGGTACATAAGAGCAGTATTGTTGTCGAGTCGGAACTCTCCAGAACGCCGTTCTGGTACTTCATATTTGGACAGGAACGCGTTCCGGAACTAAAGATTATTTCTGATAACGGGAATTGGCTGACGTATTGATTTCATGTATTGTTAAAAATATTTATGCAATATTGTTTGAGTATCTAATATGCGTATTTTATAATTTGTTAACTAATTTTTATTAAACGTTCCTATTATTGTAATAAACATAGGTATAAAAAATAGGTATTAAAATAGGTATAAAAATAGGTATATGTTTGAATCTTACAGCTATATTTACATGTGTGACCTTAAAACCAAGAATCAAGTACAAACTCAACAATCTTCAATGAATAACATGTTTCTTTTTACTATAATTATTTATTATTTAATTATTAATTATTTATTTTTATACTCATAATAAAAATTTTGATATATTAATTGACTACCCATTATGTATGTATTATAAATATTTAAAATAAATAAATTAATAAAAATAATATTAGCAACTATTTTCTACAAAATTTGACTATGAATCAGATTTATTTACGGCACAGCCTTTTTCAATTGATTTCTATCACTTAAAAAAGGCTGTGCCGAAAATTCGTGAACACCTTAAATAAACCTGATTCATAGTCAAATTTTGTAGAAAATATTATCTCACTTATAAAGAAATCAGAGGTGAAGCACAAAAAAGTCCTTATAACAACTATTTAATTAAATAAATAAAATTAAATTAATAATTAAAATAAATAAATTAATAATAATAATTGACATTATATTTTCTACAAAATTTGACTATGAATCAGATTTTGTAAAAAATATAATGTCATTTATAAATGAAAAGAAATAAGAGGTGAAAAGAGTCCTTATAATAATAACAACTTTTAATTAAATAAATGATTAAAATAAATAAATAAAATAATAAATAAATACTTAAATAAAAATAAAGAAATGAATAAAAAAATCAATTAATAAAAATAGTAATATATAATTAAATAAAAATCAATTAAGTCAAGAAATAAAAATTAAATAATACATAATATCACACTTTATTATAAGCTTAAATAATTAATAAGTAGTATAAGGAGGTATCAAAAAATGCACTAGGTATGACTCATATCACTACTGACTGTGATCAAGAACTTGATGCCAGAAATGACATATGCAGTCATTCCAATGTGCCATTGCACCCATTAGATAATTATTCATAACCAAGATCTGAATACTTGAAGTCTACCAATAAACACAAAGACTATCCGATAATGCAAAATACTAATTAATAATAATAATATCAATAATAATAATAATAATAATAATAATAACAATCAATTAAAATTTAAGATCCCCCGACCAAAATTCACATAAAGCCTGATATTAATGAGATAATCAAAGCAAACACAATCATTCAATGCTATGTCCAAGATGGATACCCTAAGCCTTCAGTGCATTTCCAGCTCATCAAAGGTCCGTCAAACACATCTCAGTGTAATTCTTCATTCATTGCATCGACAAGATCGAGTTTAGCTCACTCACAGGAAATGTATAAACTCACAAATTAATCATTTAAATCAGATCATTCAATTAATTTTAATTACAAATACAAATAATTAAATTCAATTATAAATTCTTTTTCTCTAATTTCATTGGTTAACACATAAATTTTTGCTTTCAATCAATTAGTAAAGTTTCTCCAAAAAATTTTTATTAAATTTTAAACAAAATAATTATTTATTGTCTTAATTTTCGGAAGCGCTCAAAGTTTCCACTGACCAATAGCTCACTTGGATAGATTTCAGGTTTCCGCTGAATGTTTACAGAAGCTTCATAAATGCCCCGCTAGGTCCATATGGGAAGTAAGAAGTATTGTATTGTCAGATCAAATATATCAATGCTCTTGAATAAGATTCACAAACAATATTCTCCTTTTTTCACAGACGTACGTAGTCATGCACCTCTTTATCACAATATTTTATATATAAAGGTTTCCACGGATCACTGTGATATTCAGCTCCTTACAAAGAACAACGTATGATAAGGTCCATCGTTCAGTTTCACAAAATAATCATTCTCATAAATAAGCTTTTAATTTTAATCTTTCTGTTAGTCTCCATTTTCCCACTGATAAATATTAAACTCTGCCCTTTTATTTAGTATTTAAATTTTTGATTAAATTTTCAAATAAACACTTCTTGCAGTGGTAACATTTTGAAAATGTCAATTTTATGATTTCAATTCAGGTAAAAAAACTATTTATCAAATAAAATTATTTTTTCCATTAAAAAATAGAGAACATTTTGTGATTCCCATTAAAATATCATTTAGGATCAAATGTGGAATTCCTCTTGATCATGGTTCAAGGTCAGTGATAGGGTTAACATTGCATGGACAGATGTAACTCGTTCGCTGAATGGCTACACTTGCGATCGTTGCATTAAATTAACTCTTTTGTTTTATATTACCAATAATTTTCTTATCATATTTTATCTCAAATTTATAATTATCACTATGCGATCCTGACGCTAGGTTTCATTATTAATAATATCACTTACAATATGGACAGGATAATTTCCCCGTTCAGATCATCTGACATCAATCCTGATCAAGGCAGTGCCAGATGGGATAATGGAACCGAATTCTACAATTGCTTGTGGCCTTGCTGACGGATACCCCGTTGCCACAACAATATGGGAAATCATTGTGGGACCAAAAAGCCCATCATTATACTATAATATTATGCACAACGGTACACAAATTCATCTGAAAGAAAATTGTCCAACAAAATCTGAATGGGAAATCAAATGCGTTATTAAAAGTTGTTTGTGAAATTCTCAATCCGACAATCTCATTTAGAATAGCAAGTAAATTATTTTATTATTATTTTTATTATAATTATTTCCTCAATTAAATTTTAACTGCTTAATAAATTTCTCAATTTCATTGAATGTGATCTGATTGCTCCATTCCAGATCACCCGAGCGCATTATATATCCAGCCAATCAAAAAAAATTCCGATCAAACTCAACAATAAAATGCTATACAAAAGATGGATATCCAGATGCAGAAATAAATTGGCAATTAATTGAAGGCCCCCCAAATGCGGACCGGTTTTACAATATCCTTGAAAAGGGTGACGAAATCAATATCAATAGCAACAACCCGGTCGGTTCAAAATGGACATTCAAATGCACAATGAAAAGCATTCTGGTGAATACCAAGAAAATTCTGAATAAAACTATTTCATTTGCCATTACTAGTAAGCTTTTTATTGGATAATATTTCTTTGTTCTGATTGGATAATATTTCTTCATTTTGATAGGCTAATATTAATTACCTTGTGTTAGTTGGCTAAATTTTAAATTAATCAAAAGTTACATCATTTCTCGTTTATTACTTTTCTATTTAAATCAACTTCTATTAACGGATAACTCCTAATATTATGACTGTTCCTAATAGTATTACCAATTTTTTCTAAAGGTCATACTAACAAATAGTAAGACCAAATTAAATTTAAAACAAAGAAAACATTTTTGGTCATACTATTAAATAGTATGTGTCCAGTGGTGTTGTGCTAATTTTTTTTACCAGAACGAGTATATATAATTATATAGACAGGGCCGATCCTGGGTAGGCAGCCGCTTTGTGCGGTCTCATGTCCCAAATTTAACGACGTGGGAGATTTCCCCCAATTTTCACCTGTCGCCAGGATCGGCCCTGTATATAGCATAAAAAGGAAAGGAAACGAAAATCATTACGAAACCCATTTTGTGTGAATATATATATATATATATATATATATATATATATATATATATATATATATATATCAGTGGCGTGCGGTGGGTTTCCATGCAAGGTGTGCAGAGAGCAACGATAATAGGTAAGCATAATAATAAAACCATAAAAATATACATTAAAAACGTTTTTACTATAAATTTTTTATTTGTACACAAAATCCATACGCCTATCTGTATTTTTAACAAAATCATCAATTACATGATCATAAAACTCTGGTTTTGATTGTAATAAGTGTAACATTTCTTTTTCTATTGTTATTACAGATAAATTGATTAATCTATCCTGGCTCATTGTATTCCGCGCATAATTTTTTACTCTTTTCAATGCTGAAAATGATCTTTCCACTGAAGCAGTTGAAAATGGAATAGTACAAATTAAGTGCGCCAATTTATTTACTTCGCTTAGAACATCTGTCAAATCATTTACCAGTATATGCTGAATAAGTTTCGCTAAATTCATTTCATGATATGATTCACTACGATACAGAACGCATAATACAGATTGTGACAGAACTAAATTAAGTACATGTGCGCAACAATGCACAAACATAGCTTTTGGAAAAATGTCTTTGACTTTTTTCTGCGTCCCATTCAAAGCTCCTGCCATGACTGCCGCTCCATCGTACGTTTGAGCAATCAGTTTATTCTCACATCCCCAACTCAAAATCGTTTCTTGCACAACATTACACAAAGCTTCTGCTGAACGGTCACCACTAACATCTTTGAAAAACAAAAATCTTTCCACTGGTACACCATAATTAACATATCGTAGCACAACCGATAATTGCGATTTGTGAGATATGTCAGACGTTTCATCCAGCATAACAGCAACGAATGGCGTTTCTTTTACCTCATTTCTAATTTCGGAAATCAAAATATTTTTAATCGATGCAATAATATCATTTTGTATTCTATTAGAGGTTCAAGAAAATACAGTCGTGGTTCTTAGATGATTTGCTAAAAGGTCATCATATTTACTAATTAAAGTTACTAATTCTAGATAATTTCCTCGATTAAAGGAATTTATATTCTCATTGTGTCCACAAAATGCCTCTTCTTGTTTTGCTAAGTAAAAAACTACATCTATTAATCTCTTAAGAATATTTCTATTTCTTATTACTTTTTCATTGTGTTGAACAATCGACGAAGCCTTTTGTTGATCTAACATTAAATCTATCCTGACAATACCAAATGCTTTTAATTGTATTACGGCATTTATGTGAGATTGTGTCCTTTCATGTTTCTTTCCAGCTTCGTGAAAATGATTTAAATCACTGTAGCCTTGTTTTATCCAAATGTTCTTATCTTTTTCATTTACAACAAAAAGTAAACATGGCCAACAGAATAACATATTTTATTCCCTACAACCGGTTAACCATTTAAATTTTTCATAGATAGATTTTTGAAAATGCCGCACATACTGTTTTCCTTTAATCTTAACGTTTTGCGATAGAAAAATATCAGGCACCGGTCTACTTAATTTAACTATTTCGTTTTTTGTAGCAACATCTCGTCTTGAAAATGGATTTTCCAATAAATCTTTAATTATTGAGACATCTGGGTTCTCCATTCTGAAATGGATTATTTATTTTGAATTTAAATAATACAATAAATAAAATTTATACCTGAAATGATGTATCAAATGTATCAAATTAAATCAATTTATCAATCAAGATATAATAACTATAATTTTAAAAAATTTTTTATGTTATTATTTTCATTTAAACCAGCGAAACTTGAGAAAAGTACTAGAGGCACCAGCACTAGCAAAACTGATATATTGTGTTGTGTGGTGTATGATTATATGTGCGTGCGTTGTCGCATCTTGCTAACAAACCAAACGTCTATTGCATGTGCAGAGGATTTCACTGCACGCTGGCGCAATAGAACGAAGAACGAACTGTTTCTTGTTCGTTGTTCGGTCAGTGAATTAAATTATATTTTTTTATTAATTTTTCTTTAACATTTGGAAATCATATATACTGCGAAAAAAATCTTGACTATTTTTCAAACCAAAACCAGGGATGTGGTAATACAAATTACAGATATAATTTATAAATTCTCTTTCTCTGTAAGATACAATGAATGGTAAAATTTAAACTTTTCTGTTAAAATTAAAAATTCGTTTCTTTTTTGTCTAACAAAACAAAATAGTTTTTCAGCGATTATTTCTATACTTATAATACATCACAGAAATTATTTACTTTTACCACATTAAAGTATTTCTCTTTATATATTGACTTTTTTTATATTTTGCTGAAAACAGCATTTTACAATATATAAATTTAAACATTAACATTCTGAAAAATCGTATGGCCAATTAAAAAAGCAAAATCGCTTCAGCACAAAAGTCCCGGATTTAATACAACGCTTAATAAATCGCACCTTCGGCCGGATGATTCAGAGTAACAAGTGCAGGAAAAGTAGCTGCACTTGCCTCAATGCTATAGTACGCTGTGCTTCTCCAGTAGCTCAACAGTGCGTATCAATACTTGGACTGTTCAATTGCTTTTGAACGCGCTACGTTGTGCAGCACCTAATACCACACGAACTGCAGAAATACAAGCAAATATTTGAATGAGTGAATTTTTAAAACATTTGGTTATAAATAATACATATTATAAAGAATATGTACTATATAAAATATAAATATTGGTAGACATAGTTGATAAAATTATTGTCATGCATAATTTTAACTGGGTGTGCAGTGCACACCCTGCACATATAGACCGCACGCCACTGATATATATATATATATATATATATATATATATATATGTTTATTAAAATAATAGGAACGTTTAATAAAAATTAGTTAACAAATTATAAAATACATATATTAGATACTCAAACAATATTGCATAAATATTTTTAACAATACATGAAATCAATACGTCAGCCAATTCTCGTTATCAGAAATCATGTTTAGTTCCGAAACGCGTTCCGGCTCGACAACACCACTGTATGTGTCATACTATTAGAAGTTATCCGTTAATTTAGAAATTTTAAATTTAATAATAAGTGATTTTTACATTTCTTTTAAGTATGCATTTATATCAATTCAATAATATCAAAGAAAAGACTTATTTTTCGGTATTTAAAAGTAGGAAATATAAATTTTTTTTGCGCTTTAATTGAATAATTATATTTGATTGATCTGCTTGATTTGTTTTAATATTTATTGTTATATTAGAGAATCCGATGGAAATTTGTGGCGAGAAATATTTAAATTCAAGGAATCGGTGGAACAGAACGGGAGGCTCCAAGAGGATATCAGGTTGATATTGAATGAGATGAAAGAGCAAATGAAGGATATATCAAAACAATTGAAAGTATCAAATATGGAAAGCAATATAAAATTGAATGCTATAAACAATTCCTTACAAGAAGTAAGAAAACCGTTTTATTTCAATTGGCATTTTCCAAGTGCAACTCATTATGCGCAATATAGTAAATATTTCACACCCATACAGCCATTGTATGTACGATTCCGTACAAATTTTGTGAACAGAGATATCAACAGATTCAGGTGCAAATTGGTATTTTAGAATAACAGCCCTTCTCTAACGGAAAACTTGACCGCAAGATATGAATGCTCGATATCTACAAAATCTTCCACCCGGAAATTGGCATTCAATGTTAAAGTCAGGGCTAATGAAGAAAATTGGGATGAGATCATATTTCCTTCAAGTGAGATATTTGGACAAGACCTTTCTGATACGAAACTCTCGTTAGAATGTTTTTTCACAAAATTTGAAACATAAATTTGTAAAACAAAAATTTCTTTTATCAATTTTTTTCCATTAGGTATTTTCAATAAAATTATTATTTTTGCTATTGTTATTATTATTATTTTTGTTACTATTATTATTATTATTATTATTATTTTTATTATTATAAATAACTAAATTGTCATCAAATTTTGGTCACTTAGCACGGGAACACCTATTTTCAATTACATTATAATTATTATTATTATTATTACTATTATTGTTATTATTTTACGCCCATCCAAAATATATATTCAGATACAATAAATCTCGACTTAATAACAGTCTTCGTCAGGTAATCTTGAACTTTAAACTATTTAGAATAATTAATAATATTTAAAGAATATTTAAACAAATTTCTGTTTTTAAATTCCCAAAACATTTTATCAAAAATTAAAAATTTTGCTTTCTTTTAAAATCACAAATTCTACAAAATGTTAAAAAAAATTAATTTTTTAAATTTTACAAAACCGAGACTTTAACAAACTTTAAATAAAATTTTACAAAATATTTAAAATTTTTACCAAAACTATTTTACATATAATTTCACTCTGCATCAAAAAATTGAGTTTATAAATATCAATCAATTCCATCAGTCGACACTGATCAAAAACTTAATAGCGGAAATGATGGGCAGTAATTTCAATGCATATGGTACTACACCCATGACATATAAATTTTGATATTATTATTGTTATTATAATTGTAAGATGTATTTAAAAATATTATTATATATTCCTATGTCTGTGGTATGTTGACATTGTATAATTGCATTGCTCGGAATAGTATATATATTTAGGAAAAATCTCCAGATATGGCATTGGAAAATTAGTTTTTTAAATAATATATTTTAAAAATCGACTTATGAATAAAGTTAAATTTTCTTCTAATATGACGACCACGCCGATGCTGGAATTTATTAGACAAAAGAGAAGACCCAAATGAACTTGCTCCAAATCAGGGGAAGTGATCGGAGTCATAAACTGTATGTAATTAATAATTTTGAGCAATGTATGTGTGGATTTGAAGGTAAATCAATGTAATTTAATGTTCAATTCTTTTAATAAACATTTTAATAAACCATCAATGCGTAGAGATACGTCTTCCAAAGGGAGATGTCCCTGTCTGGTGCGCAAGAATTTATTTGTTTGGCTGATTGATTTATCTTTAAGCTTATTACCTCTGTGGGGATTATGGTTTGAATAACCTTGACCCCAAATACAATTGTTTCTTCGCCCCCAATGGTTACCCATCGCTAGGCTACGTTGGAGATGCAACCATTGGTTTTGAGATCGCCAAAGATGAGCGCCACACAGGAAATTTTCTGGTCCGACCTCAAGGTGGGTTCAACGCACTGCCGTTATAAGGTTTACGTGCGATTTTCTTTCCCTGGTCCTTAACTGGTGTGTCTGGTGTCTTTTCACTCATTATACAAAGTTGCTTCTGGTTCAAATTTGTGATTTTTATTAACACAAGTCATATTAATTTCAGATATCATTCGTACATATTTATTAAACAACAAAGCGAGGTGAGGTTAGTGTGCTCATGCGGCTTTCAATTGAGCGGCACGACGCTTAGCGCGCTCAGACTTTTCTGGTCGGTGTTTAGTTGGCTTACTTGCGGGCTTTGTTGCGGTCGCTATGTCTTTGTAGGCCAGTTGCGCTGGGGCAAATAACAAGAGGTAAGTCACCGCAGCGCCCTCTTGGCATGCCGATAGCGCCACTTCTAGGCCTCGGATTTGCGTCTTCTGATTCTGGTTGAGCTGCTTTTCTTCAGCCCAACCCTTCTATGACGCGGTCATTTTCTGATATAGGGCCCTCCTTCTCTTCGGCTCAATCCAAGTTGCTTTGACTTGTTGTATCTCTGGGGTTAACTGCAGGAGTTGTTGTTGCAGTTCCCGATAGGTAATATGGGCCTTGTCTAATTCTTGTTGCAATATTTGGTATTCGCATAACGTCATGTCTACAATAATAGATTCTCGTAAGATTTAGTTTTACAATTTTTGAAAATTTGTTGATTTATTAATACCGATCGTCATTAATTGCGCTATAATGTTCCCTCATTTACTTCCTTACAGGTTACTATCGAAATAAAGAAAAGAAAATTTTTGTTCTAAATATTTATTTGAATTAAAAGCGTCGACAAGCTGAATTGCAATTACTTTAGTTCCATTTCCGACTGAAACGTTCGCGCGCGTAAGGGTGATCGCGGCGGTTGTCTGTGAATCTTTCTTCGTCCCGTAATTCTCTAGGCAGGATCCGTCGCGGGACTACCACGTTGATGGCCGTGTTCCTTTCACGCAATTTCGGGGCGTGAAATTCATAGGATACGTTGTAGCGGGGGCGTACCCATCCGTACCTGCCTCAAATATTGTCTGGCCTTTTCCACTTGTTAGTCGGTTTCCTTCTGCTGCTCTTCGAGGCGAGCCAATAGAAACTCCTCTTGGTCTCGATCTCTCGGGCCGGGTTACAGCCGGGTTCCTGTTTTATTGCAACGTATGAGAGTTCAACTTCTCCTGAATCTCCTTGAGTCCCTGGTCTGATTTCCCACATCGCTTGCCTGCACTTGGCGGCCGAGTGAGCAAGGAACCGTGTGATAATCCGGGACGCGTTGATCCAGGAATGTTATAAACGATCAATACATTTATTATTACATTGAACCTATTTTAGTCTTTAGTATCAAGTGGTCTGGGCTAATGTAAGTAAGTTCTTGGTATCGGGTGGTCGGTTTGCGTGAGAAATGACCAATTTATTGGGGTATCGAATGTGGTTACGCTTATCCGGGTTCGCTCCTTGAGATTTATATTATTATCGTGGCGGCGAGCTAACCTCGACTCCGCCAATATATTATGACAGTTACGCGAGTTAGTTGCGACTCCCATTTCCTACTCACCACCAGTTGTTCAAGTATGTGTAGATGTCTGAAATGTAGAATCTTTATCTTAGGTGGGACGCGTGCATACATTTACCTTAAATGATCATAGGGCATTCTTTAGATGACTATTAAAATAAACTAGGTTATTCAAAAATTAAGATAATGTTAATCCTAATATTGTTTCATGCATTTTCAATCTAAACGTAGATTCGAACCTCATATCATACTAATTTATTAAAATCTCAAGCGTCCTTTATAGTAAAGTTAACGAAAATTAACAATTTGGAACAAATTCTACCCATGGTTCATATGGAGTTCATAAATTCTCCTAAAAGTTCAAATCATCACAGGCGAAACTTAAACTCTAGGTCCACAATTTACTAACTATCGTTATCATGAAGATTAGATAAATTAAATATCACGACTACAGTCTGTTGGGTCAACACACAATTTAGTTTAAATGAATCGGTAACAGCACCCAAACACAACAACAGATTTAAAATCAGACCCATAAAACATCAATTAACCATGCTAAAATATGAGAAAGAAATAATTAAAATATAAAATTAAAGACATAAAAATAAATAAAATAATAACAGAACGCAACAAGATCCGCACGAAAGAAACACAGAAATAACACGAAAACACGAAAATTTGACCAAAAAATTGACAATTTACTTAAAGAATCAAGAGTTCATTCAAGTTAGAACTAAAATTAAATGATTTGAATTGGAAACAATTCAATTATTTGTTAAAAGAATAAATTGTCAAAGTAAATCCAAAAATAAGAAAATTAAAGTTAGAAAATACAAAGAAATTCCCAAGGTAAAATTTTGTTTTACTACATCAAATTTAACACGCAAGGTTAGGGTCACAAAATAGGTATATATACCGATTCATTTTCACAGAATTTTAACCATTCTTGAACCAGTTCAACCAGTTTTAACTAGTTTTGACCGGTTGTAATATGACGACGACTTTACGAACACTCGAATCATTTTTATTGCCGAATCGAACGAATATATTGATTGAAAGTAAACAAGAACGACTTTCTAATTCGTATGAACTAAATGTCAAAGAGGAATGAAAACGGAGTGGATATTGATTAAAAATATATATATATATATTAAATGAACTTATTAACTTACTACGTCGAAATTTTTCCGGCCCACAGCCACACACCAACAAGTTAGTAAAATCTTACATAAAGATCGAGCAGTGTAAGTGCGGTGTAAGTCCGCCAATAGCTCGTGCCCGTGAGAGATCTCGCCGCGGGTAACGAAGGACTCGAACGTCAATTCATCCATTATCACAGGGCAGTAGGGAGATCGGGAGGCAATCTTTTGGTTGACTACCCTTCTATGTACTCCCGAAAAATAGACCTAAATTATCATTACTCAACCGCTAAAATATTAACATAGAGTAGTCCAGTGGGCACTATTAAACTCTAACATCAACATAAACAATTCAAAGGATCAATTTGAGGTTAACGGGAAAGGGGCTTGCGGAAATCGATGTATCGAACTTCTAACAACCTTATAAATCATTAATAGTTTGGTATAATATGACAAAAACTGAAAACAAAAATCTTATAAATCATTAATAGATTAGAAAATATGACAAAACACTGAACTGAAAACCTTGTAAATCATTAATAATTTGGTAAAATAGAATTGAAACTAATCCAAAAAAACCCTTTATAAATCATTAATAGTTTTAGAGAAATATGACGAAAACTAAATTAACGACCTTAAGAATCTTTAATAGCAGTAAAATACGGCAAACCACCTAAATTACGATTTATAATCGGCGACCACTACCCTAAATAAGTTAAAATCACAACCAGCGATGTTAAAAGGATTCAAATTGCACTGCTTTATCTATGTGGTGGATTAGTATTTGCCAGCCGTTGAAATTACTGTAACCCCAATTGTCTATAGCTCGCGTGACATCCTATAGCCAAGATCATATAAGCATAGGATTTATTTTTGTTTCATAAAAGAACATGAGAAAAAATTACCTTTCCTTTAGTTTATTCCACATATCGAAGCCTCCGTAAATAGTACAACCATGCAAACCATATCACGCAAGCTATATATCACATCAAAGCAAAATATTCGACGACACAAAAGATTTATTCACAAAAAGAAAAGGGAGAAGTTCATACTGGCGCATCATGTCCGGAATGTAAGGAAAACTTGAAAGCCATCCCAGACGGTGGAGCGCGACGAATGTTGAGCAAATCCAACCGGATAACTGAGGACGAGGCTGGCTGCCTGAGAAATCTCCGATGAAAAGGGAAATAATTACGTAAATGAATTGGTTAATACAATAGTAGATCGTTTAAGTCAAACCTCGATAATCGAATTGTAGATATATTAATAATGGAACCGGAGTAATAGTAATAGGAATTCCTCTCCACGACATTCGTATTTATGACAGAAGATTCTAAATGGTTGAACCAGACATACAGAAAGAAGAGAAATATCTAAACAGGTGGATAGAAGAAAAACCGCGAAATTGTCAGGGATAGAGAATTTACCGATCGATAAGAGAAAACAACCAATCGCCATTATTCACCGGAATTGTTATGTGGCCACGTGACAACACACATAGCGACGTGGTATATATAGAAAATCCGACTCATATCGATTTAGAATTAACATGTCTAAATTTTCGATATCGACAACGTCCATGCGTGGAATTGATACTGAGGGAATTAATGGAATGTCGCCAACCGGAGTCCCTAACTAAGGGGCATCCAAAATGCAAGATCACCAAACCAGGACCGATTAGATGCGCGACCAAAGGAATGCCCAAATCGAACACCATTCTACAGGTATGGCTACTTCGGCCACCTTTTGAGTTGTAATAACGAAAATATAAAGTTATCATTATGTTCAATAAATGCTCAGTAGCGAATCTTTAACTCTATAAGAAGTAACTAAATCCATGTACAACCTACCCTACTGGCTCCAATGACAAATCCCCATAGTTTCAACCGCGAGAACCTCACCTAAACGAATGGAAAATATGGAAGGCAACGATTGAGTAGCCCCGGAGAGTTTTCCATGGCAGTTAAATGCGGTCAGTCAGATCACGATCGATCTTCCCACGTAGATAACCCGATATTTTTTGAGCAATTAGTAAAGGTTTTATTTTTTTTTCCATTTGGAATTCTCTAAAGTTACTTGTCGCGATTTTCACATTTCATTTTGATGAGATTTAAATTATTCGAATTATGGAAGTAATTTTAATTTTCGTTTTTACATTATGACATTCAAACCATTTTTATTATTTATATTCATATTTTTATAATTATGATATTTAGATTTTATGGTATTTAAATCATTTGAATTTTTATGATGGAAAAATTGTTTTAATCATTCACCTGTACAATTTTATAGTTAGGATATTTAAACCACCATAATCAATTCTCTTCCCCATGGGTACCCTAGAGAGGATCTGTTGCAGCTAATTAACCCTTGTACGAATCGCAATCAAGTAGAGGATTTTGTGAATTAATGTAGATCTTTTTGGGCTTAAACTCACAAAAAAGAAAAAATTCATTTTTCCTTGGGTTTTAGTCGTCGTCTAAGAAAGAAAAATTGTGAATGTCTACCTTATAAACGATTTAGGTTGTAGGTAAATATAGCCATCACACCCGATGAATCAAGTCCACTAAATTAAAACAAATATGCCTCTGTCACTAGAGATGCTAGAAACCTTGAACAAATCAAAACCAGTGTAAGCAGAGGAATGCAGGTAAATCATCAATAGAGGAACTGACATCCACCAGGCGTGATATAAACTTGTTAAACCCCCGCCATAAAGCAGAAAATAGGCTGAACCTATGAACAAACGTCACAATGAGCCGATAACCATTATTCTTACTATTAACTGATACCCATTGTGGCAACTGGGAAGACGTAGATCGCATTACTCTAACAGTGCCAACTAGATTTGCCGGGAGATATCGACAAGCATTATGGGATCGGGGCTTTACAATATCGAATTATGGTACCCCCGAGTGGCCGAACAGGAACGCCGATGGACAAGGAGAAGATGTCGAACTCCCCAGTATCCTCATCAAAAGGGAGCCTGGTAGAAACCCAGCACGAGAGATCCGGCAAAGGCCGGAAGGCGAACTCCACCGCTTGGAGCAACTGGAGTGGCGGTATCGATATTTAGCAAAACGGCAAAAGAGCACCTCGCCAGGATAAATCGGGATATCGCTAGGCGGCGTATCCCTAGTTCGGACGGGCACCTGCCCACCTATGGAGTAGCCTACGACCATCGAGATCCGGCACTACTAGAAAGCGACGCTCCCATCCATCTGGTGGTTCCGAAGAGTCTACTACAACCGGACATTCGGGATATACTGGAGGATCGGGCTGTTGAGGAACATGCCTACTCACGGAGGCGTTACATGAACAAGAGACAATAATCGACTTGAATTTTGTGATGTCTTTTATTAAATAAATGAGTTTGTGGGAAATTATTTTTAATTCATTCGGATAAATCGGAACAATGATATTTCACCCAAAGATTATTTAAAGTAAACATTAACATGCTCATTAGTGGAAAATAAAATGCCATAATAAAGTTGAGACTATGATTCCCTACCAAACCGCTGAAACTAACTTTATGATTTACCTGATCCCTATTTTCATTAAGGAAAGTCGATGATGGATGCCATGCAGAAGATCAGCAAAGAATTGAAAGACATCCGCAAAGAAAATACGAATCTGTATATACAATGTCTCCAACTAAGTTGCGAGTTGCAGCGGATTAGAGCCACTTGGTCCGAGCCGGCTAGAGTGAAGCGGCTTTATCAAAAGATCGACGCGGCGCAGAAGGGCTGGCAGGAGGAGAGAGCCCTGAATCAAGCCCAGAAAGTCCAGATTCGCGGGCTGGAAGTAGCTGTAGCGGCCAGTCAGGAGGAGCAGGCCGTCACCTATCCTCTGGTATTCGCCCCAGCCCAAGTGGCCTACCAAAGTGCGACGAGCCCTGTGAACCAACCCAACAAATCAAAGTCCCGCGCAAGACCGGGGAGAGCCGAAAGGAAGCGGCAGAAGCAACAAAAATTATTCTAAACAAGGATTGTCTCGATAATGTAGTACATCAATGAATAAAATATTTTTCTGTCGTTTGATTGTTTCCGCAAAATAAATATACTGACACATCTCACTAAGGACCAATGATAGTACGATTTGAAGGAAAGTAAATAAGGGACCTAAAGGAGACATGACGAGCGTAGACCTTCCATCGGTAGCTCGCTGAACGAGCTATAGACCGGGTCTTAGCAGTTTTTGAAACAAAGTTCACCTTTGACGGTCACAGAACCATTGGTTATAGTACCAACGTTGCCTAGCAACTGGTAACCAGTGGCAGTCAGGTAATGTTATATGATTGGGGTCAAGGTCAAAATAACCACCTCAAACCCCACATATAAATTTGGGGGCTCAGCCGAGAATAAATGATAGTTTTTGCAAAAGACCAAAGGAAACCGAATCATTACAAAAGACCAAAGGAAACAAGAGGCAAGAATCTTAGAATTAAATAGAAAATGTTGGGACAACATTGTTGCCAAACCCCGGAGAAATGGCACATAAACAAGAATGATTGATGGAAAATAACTAACCTGACTACAAAACGAGAAATATGTTGATGAAACGAATGACAAATGATCAAGAAGGCTAAATAATGAATGGAACCCAACAATAAACGATGGAAAACGAACAACCCGACTACAAATTAAGGAGAATATGTCAAGGAAACAAAACAACTAGCCCACCAAGTATAAAACAAGAAAATAAAGGAAATATGAATCAAAACAACAAGTGACGAAAACGATCGTGATGAAACAAGCGACGGATGAACAAGAAGGGTATTTAACGAATAGAACCTAATAACAACCGAGGAAAAAACGAGCAACCAACTACCATAAGACGCAACGTATAAAACAATAGGACAACTCACCCATCAGAAATAAACAACATCTAATTAAAGGGTAAAGTCAGGGTAAAATACAAACGGAGTAGGCTAAATAAAAAAAAATAATACCTGGAAAGAAAAAATCAACCCAAAAGTGGTAAGAGTAAAGAGAATAAATAATTATAAACTAAAATAATGAAGGAATTAATTAATATTTTATTGTTAAGAAATGGAGCTAGCCAAACAAATAATCACGAAACCGAGGGAGATATTAAATATCGAAAGCGACAATCTAGAGAAACTATTAAATAAACAGAAACTAATGAAAAAGGTTAGAGAAGAGGTTGCATCGATTTCGAGCCTGTATTCCGATGAATTATGCATTTTAATAAAACTGATTAACACGGATGAGAAAGTAACAACCGAAAGAATATATGAAATCTTGAGCATGAGATTGGAAATAGCCGAATTTGGCAAAGAGTGAAGTACGATGATGAGAAAAGTTAAAACAATTAAGAAGGAGATTACGCAGATGATGAGAGAACAAACCAAAGCCTATCGAGCATGCCATATGTGTCAAACGGAGGAGGCAAGGGTAATGATAATACTCTGCGGACATCTGAGTTTTTGCCAAGGATGTGCCCAGGAATCGCACTGCGTATTATGTCAGAGAAAAATTAAGGAACGAATAACAGTGTTCTATCCATAAAATTGTTGTAATAGTTGTAATAAATACATATTGTCTGTGAATAATTAACTGTTAAATAGGAGCAAATAGATGACGACAAATAAATAAAGTAACATATGAAAGCCTAATCAGGGAAAAATTAAATATATGCACAGAGACACAGCAGCAGCGGAATCTGTAAAGACCGCACATTTAGACGGAAACATTTCTACAAATAGACTTCCTAGTGTATATTTTTTTATGTTTTATTTATATTATTTGGAGATAAGAGGAGGAAAAGAGATAACCGAGTGACAACCTGAGCTATCAAAACGATAGTAAGCTCGCCCGAGGGGAAATCCTAATCAACCCTACTGAGGAAGGAAATGGTAGGCCAAGTCGCAGATGTCAATAAGCAGCCGGCAAGAGATTGATCACCTCTTTTAGGAGGCTCGTTGATGCGATTACCACAAATTTTGATGGGGGGAGTGTAGTCATAAACCGAGAGGTGAGAAAAAATGCGCATGATTTAAACGCTGAATGTGAGAGAGCCAAAAATCTCGTAAAGGTACCTAGAAACATTTTTTCCCTAGCTGGTGGTGAAGTACCAGAGGACAGCGGCGGACTGTCGACTTCAGGATGTTATCAGCCAAGCAACCGGTAGCGCTGAACCGCTCGATACACAACCCGGATCCCACACCGAGTATCAAGGACACCAGGCAGTAGGTGAGATGTGAACCAACCGGTAAATGGTTCATACTCGAAAGGCCTACTAAGGTCAGAATTTATGCAGCCAAGTAAAGCTGGAAATCTGACGGGAGCGGATTAGCAGTTGACGTTAAGAATTACCGCGCCCATAGATCGCTTCCTTTTCTTTCACTAGTCGAGAAAATCAGGTAAACCGCTTTTGGAACTTGGTTGAACGCCTAGGTTTTCCCATTCTTTTATATTCTTCGAATCCAATGCAGTATACGCATGCGAATTAATAAAAGTTATGCAAAGAAGCCTTTATAGATAATGACGTACCAGAATCAAAATGGTGGATGTCTTTATAAGAGGGATTAAAAGAGAGGATATACGAGCCAACCTAGGATGTTTGGCAACTGAAACGTTAGACAATACAGTAGCAATCGCAAACCGATGCGAGGCACATCTAGGATTGGGATACCAAGTAGCAGCAATGGCCACAGAACCCACAATTCCAACAGCAGGTACAAACAAAAACAATCAAAACAACAATACAAATCCGGCCATAAATCAATTCATCCCAAGAGCACAACAGATGTTTAAGACACCACCAACGAGAAATACCGAAAATGGAGGTAATAACCAAGTAAGTTATAATAATAATTTCAGGAATAATCCAAACGCAAACGAGATATGTGCCACATGCCAACGAACGGGACACCGAGCGGAAGACTGCTATCGGACCAAGACAGACTAGATATGGATGAAAACGATCAAGACACAAACAAACCTGCAGGAGAAAAGAAAGGAGAACTACCTGATAACAAAAACACCAACAATCCGCAAAGAACAAGGGATAACGACAATAATGAGAAAAAACACAAACGAGGGGTATCACTACATAGAAGAAACGTATAACAACCAAAGAAAAACCAAAACCGTCCGTCCTTACTACAAAAACTGATGATATTAATCACGTCAATCAAGTTGACGGAAGCCGACAAAGATACTCTAAAGGAGCCGAAATCGTTTAGATTACGAACGATAGACGACAAAGGAATCCCAAGCAAAGGAATATGCCTTCCTCTAACAGAGAATACCAGCATAAACTGTCACTTCGAATCAATAGGAAAACCAGGAAAGAAGGATATACAACCGGAAGATCTATCATCCTGCATTATTACAAAAGATACATGCAGAGATACGGAGAAGGAAGAAAGAGGCATAAGGATTCAAGTAAATCCTGGGATAGGCACCCTACAAATAGCCAACATAAGGACCAAAAAGATTAAGCAAATATGCGTACGAAATCTAACCACCAATTGTTGGGAATTGACCCTGAAGAAAGGACAAAAGTGCGAATGAGGAAGCGTAAAAGGTGATACGGAATATATCGTATGTGCAAACAATAACTGGACAATAACCTGTACAGTAGCCAGAACCCTAGGAGAAAAACCCGTAATAGCAAGCACAATACCAAAGGAAGAACTGTATAAGCGTCGGATATGAGAGAATAAAACGACGATAATAAAAGTAGAACCCAACACAGCAAATGGGGATGAAGTAATAGTCAAAAACATTGGTGAGGAACCCATCAAAAGAGTCTGTGTGTAAGAAGCCAAAAGAAGCGGGACAGTAAACAAAAGAATTCAATGCAAATCAAATGAAGATATAAAAAATCAGAGATACCGCATCCCAACTAAAAGAAAACTAGGAAAATATGTAGTATACGTTCAGAAAAGGAGTAATTCAGAAAGACGGTAACAAGAAAACCACCAAAGTCAATCACGACAAAGCAACCAAAAAAGGAAACAGGAAAACCAACCAAGTCAAGCGCAACAAAACAATCGGGGAAAGAAGTAACCAAATACACGTCACAAAAGAGAAACGAAAAGAGAGAAATGGTCATGGACGACAGTCACCTTTCAATCCATGAGGCATTACAACTTCAGAAAGCACTTGAAAACGTACAGCAAAAAGAAAAAATAATAGAAATAACCACCACAAGAGAAATAACAACATCGGAACCTAATGAAACGAACTACGCGACAAAAATGATCTGGATAACCAGCACGGTGGCAAGCATCGTAATATTACTCATAATAATCCAACTAACAAGAACTACTAACAAATGTAAACAGAAGCCAAAAAAGACGAGACTATGTCCAGCAATAGAGAAATTCAACTACGATATTGAATTGGAACAGTACGACGCGGAAAAATCAGAGGAATACGAAGTCATCGGAAACTCAAGTACAAGCGGACTCTGGTTCAAAGAATCGCCCATTGTTGAGACACCACAAGAATGGGCAAAGGAATTCGATGTATATCAAATAACTAATAAGAGGTACGGGGATATACGAACATTACGTATAGAACCCCCGGAGACGATAGTATGAGACAAGAAGAGACGATGTATATAGTGTAGAATATTATGTAGTATTAGTAGTAGTAGTAGTATGTATGATAATGTATAAATATTGTATAAAATACATCCAGAATAAACAACCCATTAGAAAGAGAACGCAGAAGAATTAACAACGTATTGTAATTAAGAGATGGATCCGCACAACGACAACCGACAATATCAGGCCAGAATACCACCATTCGTAGAAGTAATCCAGCAAGCAACAGCCGCAAATGTACCCATAGAAATAGTAGAATTAGATCGAGGAATATATCAAGACCAAGGAGTTGAGATAATATGGAGACGGCAATGTGAATTGATGACACAAATAACCAACAACGCGCAAGCACAATGGACGAACACTCATATGGTAATGACAGAAAGAGTGAATTGAGAGCTACACCAAGCGACCAGAATCGAAGAACAACAAAGAACCATATTACAACTACAAAGAATCAACGAACAATTAAACAATCAAGTCAGATGGCAAGCCGAGGAAGTTTGATGATTACAGAATACGGCCCCAGGAAGCCAGGTCGAATGAATATCAACAATGCCCGAATTTAACCCAGAACCAGATTCAACCGAAGACTAAATTAAAGAATACCGTGTAAATATGTATAAATAAAATAAATAAACGAAGCCAAGATGTAAAATAACCAGAAAATTATTGTAGATATGCAGACAATTATCGAGAGAATTAGAGGAAGTGAGAATCCATCCAAAGCTACGAGACAAATGATGAAAGAATAGATCAGAATTGTAAATGATATAGAAGAAAGGTTAAAATGTTGTAAATGTAAAGGACTACTGATTGGAGCAAGACAAACGAAATGTGGATGCAGAGTATGTACAGACTGCACAATAGAAGTAATAGAAACTAGAATAATAAAATGCCCTGGATGCGATGAAACCATCGAAGGAGAAGACGACCCTACCACATTAGATAAAGCCACAAACAAGGAGATAAACAACCTAATAGTTCAATGCCAACTGAAAGAATGCGAATGGAAAGGACCTATGAAGGAAGCGGAAAACCATGTAAAGGAATGTGAATACAATGAGACACCATGTGAGAAATGCCAAACCAAGATAACAAAAATGAATATGGAGGAACATAAATCATGCATCGTGAGGGAAGAAAAGTGCGAATTCTGTGGAACTACCGACAAATGGATAAAAATAGAAAAACAACATCGAAATTTAAGAGAAGAAAAAGTATGCGATTCATACGAAGGAATATGTACCAACAATTGCAGCAGGAAAGACAAAGTTAAACTAAAAATACATTGGAATGAGTGTACTAACAAACCAATCAAGTGCCCTTTAGAATTATTCAATTGCCAAGCACGATTACCAATCGCAGAAATGCAAAAACACATGGCAGAGAACAGCATAGAACACACAGAAACCATGATGAGAACGATAGGAATGATAGCATGGGAGGTGAAAAGTTTACGAACAAAAATGGACGCACAGAAAGCACTGATAAGAGAAATGCTAGAATCCAGAGAGAATTTTGAAAAGATCAAAGAATATACGCCCAAGAAAATGGCCGAAATGGAAGAAAATATTCAACAAATAATTAGCGGTATTCAAGATCTGGAAACAACCAGCCCGGTAGCCAGAAAATTACCTACAACAGCCTTTATATGGAGAATAACCGGATTCACCGAAAAACTACAAAGAACAAAAGACGGAGTGCAGAAAATAATAGATAGATACAAGATGGGCATCAGACTATATCCGAATGGGGATGGAAATGCTACAGGCACCCACATAAGTGTCTTCTTTAGAATAGGAAGAGGAGAATACGACGAATTATTGACGTGGCCCTTCAAACAGAATATCATATTAAAAATGCTAGAACGAGATGAGTATCGCAATCCAATCAGAGCAGGAAATGAACCACAACTAGAGAAACCAACAACCGCTTGGAACATTGCAGTCGGAACACCATTTTTCTATGCACATAGACGGTTAAGAAAGGAAGGATTCTTACGCGATGACAATCTGTATATAAAATAGAATTAGAAAAACCGGAGAAGACGTTGTAAAGGGAGAAGGAGAAAGTTTAAATAAAATGTAAATAAACACAATAAAATTATACAAAATAACTAAAAAGCAAAAACTAAAATTCAAAAAGAATGACGACATTTATTAATAGATGACAAGCGGAAACGATGAACAGAAAATTGTAGAGATAAGAGATGGATCAGGATCACTTTGGTCAAAGTTTCGGAGCAAACCAGAAGAGGAGGAGAAAACCAATATATTAACGGCAGCAGCGTCATATTATATGAACTTTAACGTAGAGGGAATAACCCAACAACTCATGACAAAAATATACCCATCAGTGAAAGTAAGAGATGAAAACCTGAAAAAGGAGGAACAAAGATACCTAACATTCAAAGATCATAAAGTATTTACCGACCAACAAAGCAAGGAACTGGCCACACAATTATTCTATTTCACAGGAACACCGAAATTCCCAGACGAAGTTACTTGCATCTTTTTCAGAGGACAGCTTGCACAATGGAAAAAAGGAGAGACGGCAAAACGAGAACATCGAGAAAAATTTCCAAAATATCCATTTATACTAAATATGGATGTAGGAAACCAAGCAAAAGATAAATCCAAAGGAATCCAAAATTTAGAAGTAGACAAAGACGAAAAAGGAGGGGAAAAGAAAATAACGATAGTCAGAAATTATGAGGACCCAATCGAACCAACATGGGAAGGAGAAACTATAAAGAGGACATTCGAAGATAGGATAGAAACTTTCAAAGGAAACCCAAGAGCGGCAGAATTTGCAAGTCAAGGATATTGCCAAACGAGACGAGGAATAATGTGCGAAGGTTGCAAGAACCAATAGCCAACGCCAGATCAGAACATTACCAAACTAAAGCATAAAGGAAAATGTATATACAAAGAGGAGAAGGAATCGAAAAACTCAGAAATATCAATTGCGGATCAACAAATAGAGAACATACTGGACCTACCAAAAACAAGAAAACTAATGTTACTATCAGGAGTAAATACCAAAACGATGAGAAAAATAATCAGGGAAAGGTTAACCAATAATATGGAATGGTACAACTCAACGCAAGTTACTATACAAGCTATCAAACGATACCAGGAAAAACCAGCAGAAGAACTAGAAAAATCAATGATAAAGGAAGCCATACTAGAGCAACATCAATGCGTAACATGCTGGCAAAAACATGTCAAAGTAATATATACACCCTGCGGACATATGGTCAACTGCGAACCGTGCAGATTGATGGTGAACATATGCCCAGTGTGTAGAAAGCCAATCGGCAGACGGATAAAAAGATTCCGTTTCGCTGATCAGTAGAAGGAAATGAGACCGTGTATAAAGTGTGTAAATAGTAAGAGGAGTAATAAAATGTAAATAAATGCTAGCAAATAGACTAAATCGATGCACCAAAAATAACGAGAAAACTAAAAATACGCATAAAAGAAACGAAGTAATTAACATTAACATTTAGAGTCAACAATGAATCAAAACGAAATACCACCACCAGTAACAAAAGAAGCAGAATGGTGGGTTTATGGGAGTTGATAGTGTAGTCCCCGACTTACGACCGAGATAGGTTCCTAGTCATCGATCGTAAGTCGATTAAGTCGTAAGTCGAGTTTCATCATGAATAACTAAAGAAAAATATTAGATACTGTACTACTAACTTTTAGGATCAGGAGAAATGAAACTACCGAAAATTCATATAATGAAAACTTTATTAAAATTTATAAAATGAAATAATAACCCAAAAATATATATTAAATGTGTACTAATAACACATATTATATATGTAACAAAACAAAAATACATAATAAGAAATATATATAATTAAACAAAAACATTTTATTCAACTTAGCGTTATTTTCGTGTCGTCATCATGTTTACTTATTACTAGAGAGCAATCCATTGCGTTGTCTTCAGAAACAGAATATCCAATCCTAGTTTTCTTAACAAATCTGTCTAATGTCGTCTGAACAGTTTGAGGTTTCATTTCCCGGTAAATTTCATAATAACAAGCCAAATTTTTCTGAATCAGCTTATTTACTTCTGAGAATCGTTCTTCATTTACATCTATTTGTTGTAATTTACGCATTCCCTTATTAATTTGGTGAAAAGCATCACTCATTTCTTTTACTAAAAATTTTTTTTGTGGACTTTCTTCTTCATGAAAAAATTGAAAAAAAATTGGTCGTAAGTGCGGATGGTCGTAAGTCGAGTGGTCGTAAGTCGGGGACTACCTGTATGATTGTTACCCAGACAACCCCATACAAATATTCTTTCGCCTACCACTCGGCACCCGTTGCTAAGCAACGTTGGAACTGTGTTCGAATGGGTAGGTCATCTGCAAAAAGTGAGCACCATTGCTAATGCTATAATTGACCGGACGATCCATGGGTTCAACGAGCTGCCGATAGAAGGCCTGCGCTCGATTTAGATTCTTAGGTCCCTTACGGAAGGTATTTTTCATTTTGGTGATCGTCTCTGATTTTAAATTCGGGATATTCTAATTGAGTTTGGTCAGATAACACTATAAACTCTTATTCATACAGGTTTATTAAATAACACAACATCAGGTTCGCAATTAGGATCACACTCTTCCACTTTGAGCCGCACGACGTTTTGCGCGCTCAGATCTTCCTGGCCGGTGCTTGTTGGTTTTGACCTGGGGTGGGGATAAAGGTGTCGCTTCTCGATAAGCCAGTTGCGCCGGAGCGAAAACTAAGAGATAAGTCACTGCGGCCCCTTCTTGGCTCGCCGACAGTGCTGTCTCTAGGCCCTTGATTTGTGTTCTCAGATTTTGAGTAAGTTGCCGTTCTCCAGCCCATCCCTTTTGCGCCGCCTCCATCTTTTGATAAATGGTTCTCACCCTCTTCGGTTCGATCCAAGTTCCTTTGATCTGCTGGATCTCCCGAGTGATCTGCAGAAGCTGTTGCTGTAGATCCCGGTTGGCAGCATGGGCCTTGTCCAGCTCCCGTTGCAAGATACGTAATTGATGCAATTTTATTTCTAAAAGTAATAAATTTTAATCAGAATGATTTCTATAGTTGTCGGGACTTTGTTATCTCACTGCTTATCAATAGGTCGTCGTAGAGCATCTATGGCTTACCCTCTGATTTACTAACAAACTAATGCGCGGCTAATAACAAAACTAGCGTAATGTGGAGAACACAAGACTAGATTATTTCCATAGGTTAAAGACGGTATACCAGAACGCAAAAGTAATAAGATTTATTAAAAAAAATTATTTAATTCATATGTTTAGTAATAACTTCTAATGTCTCTACTTCCTTTTCTTAACATGTCGATTCTTGGCGTATGGATGCTCAGGGTGAATTTCTGCAGATCTCCCTTCGTCTCGCATCTCCTTCGGTAGGATGCGCCGTGGGATTACTACGTTCATATCTGCCATACGTTCTCGAAGCTTGGGGTCATCCACCTCGTATAAAACGTTATATCGCAGGGTACACCCGTCAGTGCTAGGTATCCTGCCTGCCGCAATATCCGCATTGACTCTTTGTAGATACTGTTTGGCCTGTTCCACTTGTCGGTTCATTTCTGCTTGATGTACCTCGAGGATTGCCAGTAAATATTCAGCCTGACCTCGTATCTCCTTAGCCGGGTTGCGTCCTGGTTCTCTCTTGATCGCCACGTATGGGAGATAGTAGTTGGATGTGTCACATAAAGCACATGTCACATCCAGCACACCCCATCCCCTTGCTGAGAGAAAAATTTTCTAAGTCCAAAAGTACAATTTTTCTGAGACAAAGACCATGACTCATTCAAGGTCATTTACACAAAGACAATGACTCATTCAAGTTCATTGAATGATTCATCATAATTTTTCAAGGTTATTTAAGCAAAGACCATGACTCATTTGAGGTCATTGGATGACTCATCATAATTTTTCAAGGTCATTTAAAAGTACGTCAAGATCTTATTAAAGTATGTCAATGTCATTCAAAAGTAAGTCAAGGTCATTGGGTGACTCGTCATATTTTTGAAGGTCACGGATTTTTTATTCATTATTAATATATAATATGTCTATTTACTTTTATAAGTAGTATGTATTTTGTAAATTTATTTTATTATTATTATTATTATTTTTATTATTATTTTTATTATTATTTATATATATATAATAAAATACCAAGACATATACAACAAAAAAATTTTATTATAAAGAGATAATTCTACTATAGTATTATTGTCGAAGAGCTTTATTCAAAGCCCATTCCACATACTTTCGATATCGGGCCGCACAGCAATGACATCCATCACCACATGAATATATTCAGGTTCCATATCTTTTACCAATTTGTTTTGCTTGACATCCCATAGGAACTCGTCGATTACGGTAAATATCCATATTGACGTATAATTAAAGACTAAATCTGGAATTATTGATTTTGGCTTATTCTTCAATATTTCATTTATTTCTGGATAACAGAATTCCAGACGTTCTTTAATAACTTTAAAATAATCATCTATCAAATAGTTATTAATAATAATATTAGTAATTATTAATTACCATAATGTTTAGTTTCATTCATAGCTTGAAGTGCGCTCGGTACATCCATTATAATGATAAAAATTGAAATAACAATTACTTTTATACTAATTTAGACCAATGAAAAGTTAAACACACAACATTTTAGCTATAAACAATAAATATTAATTTATATAGATTTGAAAATGATTAAAGAAATTTTAATAATAATATTAGCTTTTAATATGGTCAACTCAATTGTTGTAACCGTTCGAGGAAAAAATTTAACACGATGTGTATGTCCTGATACAGCAGTATTGATGGATATTTTGTATATGATAGATAACCCTAGATATTGGAAAACTCCAGTCAAAAGATTATCTGAAAGAATGAGTAATTTAGAATTCCGATTTGAACATACATATGAGACTTTAAAAAGAGCTAAAAACGAATTATATGATGATATTATATATCTAAATAAAACCATTGGTATTATCAAAAATGAATTAAGAAAATCAATATTAGAATTGAAAGAAAATCGCAAACTTAATGAAAAAATGATGAATCAAGTTCAATATAGTATAAAATTTTATTCTAATAAAACAACTGATCAGTTCAATCGTATAATGAAATTACAACAACCAGTTAACAGTGGTGACAACAAATTGAAAGAAGTTAATAGTACCAACAAATCATCATTGCCATTTCCATTAAATGTTTTTACATATTTTCTTAGTATTGCATGATTCTGATTGGTCGAATATAGTATAAATAAGCTTACACTTTCAAATATTTTTATAAAATGCCAGAAACTAAATTTTTTATAACTTTGTTGAATGAGTTGGTCTCTAATAATAGAGAAGAAGATGATATCATTAAAAACATAAAATTCATGGTAAACCGTACCGAGAAAATCGTAGAAGACATTCCATTTGATTATGAAAAAATTCTCAATTTGCCACCATTGGAGAGAAAGAATGCATTCAAATCAATATTTAGTTACATGTTCGATGAAAATAATAAATGGATGCGAATAATAGTAGGATTAATGTATATGAAACACATGATATTAAAATCTGGATCTGACTATGAAAATTATTTCCAATGGTCTATAGAGGTAAATTACATTATATTGTTATTAATTTATCAATTTTTAGGTGATAGAAACAAAAATTGATCCGTGGGTAGAAACAAACGGTGGATGGACAGAGATTATTCAAGTTGCCGCAGAAGCCAAACGCTCTGATATTTATATCGAAAATTGCAAATTTTTATTAAAACTATTTACTGGAGCATCTGTTTTATATTTATGTAATAAAGTTTATCATAGATTTTAATAAATATTTCTTTGTTATTATTATTATTATTAATAAAAAACTACATTTTTAAAGATTTATTGATTATTACATGTACATTCTTCATCACCACAATATTCTATCATAATATTTTCTATAACATGGTCAATACAATTCTTATATTCGGTAGGCTCATCTTTAATAATTTCGGTAGTATCTTCTTCTTCATCATTAATAAGTGTATCATCAATAATTTCTTCAGAATCATTAATAATTTCAATATTAATTTCTCATTCATTAACAATTTCAGTATCATCACACTGACATCCAGAATCACAACCTGAATCTTCCTTACTAAATGCTTCAACTAGAGTCAACATATCTCTAATGTTTACGCCGGTTATTTCTTCGAGTTTATCAAACAAAAAGTTTATTAAATATTCTAAACGAAATTAATTAATTATTATATATTTTATATTTTACCTTTTTCAGACATCATTTTAAAACTATTTTAAAACTACTTATAATTTTGTTTATAGAATAACAAAGAAAACTTTAATACATTTATTAAACACTAAACACTATACATTAAAATAATTGTGAAGGTCTAGCAGTAACAATTTTCCAGATTGGAGAAAGCACATCATTTTGATCAGCTTTATACCCTTGGATTGTTATTGTTATATACCAGTTTTCCTGTTCTTTGAAACCTATTTCTGTAAATGCATCATAATATCTGGTATATTGACTGGTGAAGAAAGCATTTTAATTTCATTTTAAATTGGAATTGATCTTTTTGAACGTATTATCAATATCCTTGATATCTAACATTGAGAGAGTCCCAGCAAGAGATTGAAATTGAGTTTTATTGAGTTTGACTGGATTTGCCAATTGCATATTGATTGGCTCCTTTAAAAAATACATTTTATAATTGTGAAACATCTGAAATGGTTGGACACTTATTTTCTTGGTCATGTTTGATTTATGATCTTTATAAGGTGGTGACGCGCTTTTATACCCTTGACAGATAATGATTAACCAATAAGAATCATGCATATTATTATAACAAAGACAATGCAAGATAAGTGCGTGACTGCAAAAATATATAAACCTGTATGTGAATTAACCAATTGAGTTTATATATGATTTTACACACATCTTTCATCTATATAAATGCATTATTAATATCACATGTTTTATTATTACGAGTTATTATTATTAATATCAATATTTTTATAAATATTATTATTATTATTGTTACCACCTCCAAAATAAAACTAGTACTTCCAAAATAAAATACAAAACATTTATTATTATTATTAATATTATTATTACTATTATTACTATTATTACTATTATTATTATTATTAATACTTATAAAAACTTTAATTATTATTATTATTGTTACCACCTCCAAAATAAAACTATTACTACCAAAATAAAATATAAAACATTATTATTATTATTATTGTTACCACCACCAAAATAAAACTAGTACTTCCAAAATAAAATACAAAACATTTATTATTATTATTATTAATATTATTATTACTATTATTACTATTATTATTATTATTAATACTTATAAAAACTTTAATTATTATTATTATTGTTACCACCACCAAAATAAAACTAGTGCTACCAAAATAAAATACAAAACATTTATTATTATTACCACCACAAAAAATAAAACTATTAATACCAAAACAAAACAAAACAAAAATAAAATACCAAACATTTATTTTCTTAAAAGTTTCATTTTTTGCAAATTTCTTATTGAATTTGTAATATTCCATTCCACATAGCGCTGGAATCGAAAATCACAGCAGCTGCAACCCAGAATACACGGGTATTCCGTTTCCATTTCCTTGACCATGCGGTTTATTTTATTGTCTCAAAGAGCTTGCTTAATCAGCTCGGAAATCATAATTCTGGTTTCTTCATATATTGCAGCTTCGATCATTGCAGGCTCTTTGATCTTCAAAATTTCCTTCATTTGAGGATAATAATAAATAATTCTTTCAATCACGATAGGGGCATATGTGTCTAAATAAATAATAATAAAAGAAAATAAATAAATAATAAATTTACCATATTGACTGGTATTTTTCTTCTGCATATTTTACTTCGGTGTAGTTTGCATTTTAAAAATGAAAGGAAATGAATAAACAAGGTGTTTTAATCAATCATTAGCCAATCAGATATCGACCAATCCCGTGATTTCATTTTGTATGTCACAAACAATATTTTTGTACTCTAGATTTCGCGCCCCTAATATGACTATTTTGCCACTGGCAAACACGTTAACACACATTGGGTTGTATTTTAAAAGCCTCAGTGCAGGAAATAATTCTGGCTCGAACATACAAAGACATTTTGTTGACATGTTGTATAGATTGATAGATTGTCCCATATCCATGGTAACCGTAATTGACTGTATTTTAATATCCTTTATTCTATATAGTAATTTATTGACATCTAAAGGTTTCTTACATCCCATGATTCTGCATTTGCCGGATTTGAAAAATATTATAGGGTATTTTCCACTCCTATCAACAATTTGCTGGGGTTTACCGATCGGAAATGTCATTTTTGATACATCGAAAGTTCCTTTATAATTTATATTTGATAACATAATTAAACAATAAAGAAATATTAAGCTATATATATGATTTTTAGAAAGAGTTCATTAAATTATATAATATAAACAAAAACCTATAATTATACAAATTAATAATGGAATTAAGAAATGATGCTGTATATCAAATCGTCGGTCCAAGTGGTAGTGGTAAAACTATGTTTGTGTGTAAATTACTGAAATCTAATTTATTTCAAACAAAATTCAACAAGATTTATTGGCATAAGGGTGCAGATGAAGAACATGGATTAACTCAAGATAATTTCTGTAAATTGAAAAACGAAAATAGTAAAGGGTTTCGATAAAAACTGGTCAAGTCGTTTAAGGAAAGGTGATGTCATCATTATTGATGATTTGTATCAGGAAGCTAAAAAAGAAAAGGATTTTAATAATTTATTCACAAAAATCATAGGACATGTTGGTGTTACTGTGATCTTTATTACTCAAAATCTATTTCATCGGGGTGGCGTACATCGAACAAGGAATTTAAATGTTCAATATTTAGTTATTTTCAAGAATCCTAGAGATGCAACAGTTATTGATTTTCTTGCTCGACAAGCATACCCTAATAATCGTAATTTTCTCATCAGTGCATTTCAAGATGCTACAAAATCACCACATGGATATATATTTCTTGATTTCACACAACAATGCAATGATGATTTACGGGTAAAAACCGATATTTTCAATAAAGAAGGTGCCATGGTATATAAACAAAGTTGAAAACTTTAACATGTAAAAATGTTTATGAAATCCAGGCTTAAAAATATCCGAAAACTTAGACAAAGTATTAAAAAGACAATAAAGAACATAGTTCCATCAAAAACCAGTTATACACCATCTAAAAAACTAATAACCGAGAATTACCCTGCAATGAATCTAATTTCGAAAAACATTATTAAAAAGAGTAAGAAAAAAGTTAAAATTGTTAAAAATCATAGGAGTTTCCCATATTTTAATGCATTGTTAAAGGCTTCGAGTATGAAAAGAATGTCTATTTTACAATCATTTCCAACTTTTGTTGTCGATGATTTACTCAAAATTCTATTAAAAGTAGTCAGAGGTAAAATTAAAATCAGTAATTCTAAAAAACTAGTATTGAATAAACATCGTAAGCCTTTGTTATCACTAGTAAATAATAAAAATCGTCAGCAAATGAGAAAAATCATATATAAACAACAAGGTGGTTTTATCGGAGCAATGTTACCATTAGCATTATCATTATTATCACAATAAACGATGGGGCAAACATTACCTAATGTTAAATTAAAATTTAAATCATCGTGTTGTAATGGAGAAGATTTGGACGAACCCAGAAGACGAAGCAGGTTTCGGTGGAGTGGCAAAGGTAAAGAAAAGAGTCCCAAAGTCGAAAAAGGAAACGCAAAAGTGGTTGTCAGATCAGCTTGCGTACAGTTTAAACAAACCAATGCGGTTTTCCAACAAGAGTTTATAAGACATTCGGTATTATTGATTTATGGCAAATGGATTTGATGGAGATGATACCGTATTCAAAGATTACCAAGGGTTATAAATATATTTTAACGTGTATTGATGTTTTCAGTCGTTTTGCTCGCGGTGTACCAACAAAGACAAAATCTGCAGAGGAAATTTCTAAAGCAATTAACTCAATGTTTAAAAATGGTCATCCAGACAATTTGCAAACCGATTTAGGTATTATTATTATTATTATTATTTTATTATTATTATTATTACTATTACTATTATTATTATTATTATTATAGGCAAGGAGTTTTACAATAGCAAAGTTAAGCAAATCCTGGATCGTCTCAAAATAAATCATTATTCTGTACATTCTCAATACAAAGCCGCACATGTTGAAAGATTTAACCGAACATTGAGGGATAGATTGAAGAAATATTTCGTGCATCAAGGTAATAAAATATGGATAAATGTATTACCGAAAATACTTGTTAGTTATAATAATTCATCACATCGAGGTCTGAATGGTTTGAGACCTATAGATATCAGCTCTAAAACATTAGCTAAATCAATAAGGTCTAAAACAGTTGCTATTACAAAACCAAAATATAACGTTGGTGATTACGTTAGAATTAGTAAAATATCTGCTTCACCTTTCATCAAAAATTTCGATAGTAATTGGAGTGATGAGTTATTTTAAATTACTAAAATTAATACTAAGCAGAGTCCTGTAATGTATGTTATTAAAGATAGTGATAACAATTTAATACAAGGGAAATTCTATGAACAGGAATTACAAGTTATTTCCAAACCTACAGTGTTCAGAATTCAGAAAATATTGAAAACTAAAAAGGTGGGTAAGAATAAACAATACTATGTCAAATGGCATGGATATCAAAAACCCTCATGGATATCATCAAAAGACCTAGTAAGATGAGTTTCTATACAATTTTACCGAGCAATAGTTGGCCACTAATCCATCCGGAAAATCAAGCAAGTAAATTTATGGTTTATCTTCAAAATCCTATTTATTTACATGGAAATTGGGAAGTTGCTTTGCAAGACTTTACATTTGTGTACAATACATTCCCATTTTATAGTCATTGTAAAATCCATTACAAGAAACGTGTTCCAAAAACCTGTAGTGGCATTTTCTCAATCAATAATTTTGAACGATATTGTCATATTCCGAATCAGATTTTAGATGAAAATAGTGGCATGTTTTTCAAAGATGGATTGAATGTTAGTTGTGATTATAGTTCATTTACAATAAAGTTTAAAAGTATTGATGACGCCAAGCGAATGAGTAGCGATTAGCTTATCATTGTTTTTCCTGGTAATGCATACTTATTACGTTTCAAAACATTTGATGAGAACAGTGTAATGACCGAACACATCAAAATATCTGTATCATATATTAATAAGGTGGAAGATACATTTACATTTACTAAAGATTTATATATTGAAACGCTTCAAGAATTACATAAATATATTTCATTCAAGTGTTTACATATATTTAAAACTATTGAATTTGTTAAAGATGGATTATGTAAATTCAGTCTGAATAATAACATTTGTGAAGTTACATTTGATAAAAATTTGGCTAATACATTGGGATTAGATAACCAAACATATAGGGCAAGTGCTTTTGGTGTACGCAAACCAAAAATAATAAAACTTCATTGACAAATGTTCATATATACTAACATCATCGATCCTATAATTGTTTGTGATTCTTTGGTTCCTCTATTGAAATCTGTTTAAGTTGATAAACATGACCAGGATGAAGTTGTCAATATAAATATCGATAATCCCATGTACTTACCGGTATCAACATCATGTATAAACAATATAGAAATAAATATTCGTGATGATAGCGGTAAATTTATTGAATTTAGTAAAGATACAAAAACTCATTTGACAATACATTTTCGTAAATTAGATGGCCAATAACGATATTATTAGTATGTATAGTGGTAGGCAAAGTGGTGGTGAATAACCATATTTTATTGGTAAACAGTATGGATCAGGATAGTTGAGAACAATTGGTAGATTTGCACTTCCTATTCTTAAACGCCTTGGTAGTTTTGGTATGAAAACTGCTAAAGATGTGATAATGAATGAGCAGAAAATGTTACCATCGCTGAAATCAAATGCATTATCCGAGTTATGGAAAGTTCTACCTATTGTTCCAGGTATGTTTCAAAAACCAGAAGCACTAGCACCAGCTCAAAAACTTAAAAGACATCATAAACATATAAACAAACGAATGAAAGGACATGGAACTATATTTCAAAAATGATTTGCGGTAAATCTGAATTGTGTTTATTTGATATACCATCTCCCAAAGCAGTAATTGAAATGGGGGCCTTTGAAGATGTTCTCCCGATAAATTCTATTATGGATAGTAGAACTGATATTGAATTTTATATTAACGGTTCCCAAACTGAATATTTAGATTTGAATGATGCATTGTTAACTGTTCAGATCAAAGTTGTAGATAAAGATAGAAAACCGTTGGGTGAGCCTAGTGATGTAATACCAAACAATTTCTTGTTTCATACACTTTTTAAAGATGCAGTTCTCGGATTTAATAATATCAAGATTGAGGGTGGTAACAGTACATATATTCACAAAGCTCTAATAGAAACTATTATAAATTACAATAGCGATACTAAAAATACATGTTTAACTCCTATGGGCTATGGTAGTGATGACGATAGGAAAAAGTGAATTAAAGGATCGAAATTATTTACCATGTGCTCATCATTACAACTCGATCAACCGAAATATTTACTCCCAGGTGTTAATGTACACATTAGATTGAAAAGATCTGATTCGGCATTATCACTAACAAGTGCCACGACAGCACCAATTCTTCAATTAGTTGATGCAAAATTATTGGTGAGAAGAGTTCGGGTTGAGCCCTCTGTATTAGCCGGTCATCAATTGGGGCTTAATTCTAAGCATGCAATATATCCATTGAAAATAAAGGAAATTGTTCAATTTGCTATTGCTAAAGGTTCAGCTTCTTTCTATAAGGAACAAATATTTGGAGATAGAAGAATGCCCAACTTTATATTGGTAACATTTCAAAGTGAATCTCAATATAATGGATCGTACTTAACTTCGAGCTCAATTTTCAAAGACTTTGGTGTAACATCGCTAACTTTATCGAAAAATAGTGATTACAGAGAAACATATACTCAAGATTTAGATAATGATAATTATTGTGCTACATATATGCAGGGTATAGTGAGAAATATGGGTTATTTGGATAAAAACCTTAATTGTGGTATAACTCTTGAAGATTTTAAAAGCAAATATCCATTCTTTACATTTGTTTTGGCACCCGATTTTGATTTAAATCAGAGTCAATTACCTCAAAATGGAAATTTACGATTAGATATAAAGTTTGCTAAAGCTACAACTGAACCCGTACATGTTGTAATATATGGAGTATTTGAAAATGAGGTTTAAATAACTGCAAACAGAACTGTGTTGGTTTGAACAAAGTTCAAACATTACTATTTTGAACGAACATTGTTGGTTTGAAAATGTTGGTACAAATGTATAGATCATTTATGATAATTTGTCATGGAGTAAGTTTATAAATGTATTATTATTATTATTATTGATGTAGTTCTGTTCAGGTCTATTGAATTGGAAAACAAATACTAGGACATGCATTTTTAGGGGTATTTCCTCTTGATAAAATTCCATATTTACGTATTAATCAAGCCATAATCCTCAATACTCAATCATCTCATATCGGTGGAAAACATTGGTTAGCAATATATATGAAACCTAGCAAGATATTTGTATTTGATCCTATGGGTTTCTATTATCCGGCTTTAATGGTTTCGAAACTTCAAACAATGGGTAAACCTATTGTGTTTAATAAAACTATGTATCAAAAACCATGGACCTTAACATGTGGTCAACATTGTTTAGCTTGGTTATTATCCAAGAGATTTGATGTTTAATAAATGTAATAATGTTTTATTGTTATTGTTATTGTTATGTTTTATTGTAATGTTTTAACTATTAATATTTTTATTAATATTATTATTTTTATTATTATTATTATTATTATTTTTATTATTATTATTATTAATATTATTATTATTATTATAATTATTATTATTATTATTATGTGTTTAATTATTTAATGTTAATAAGCTAATGCGTGATCACAAAGACAGTGCATGATAAGTGTGTGATTATCACATGATAAGTGCATGACTGCATGTATACACACTCAAGACTGTATGTAATTTACAAAGAAAACACATACATACTTTTGGTTGTATGTGATTTACAAAGAACGCATGCCTACACGGTATAGACTGCATGTGTTCTACAAAGAAAAGATACTTACACACTATAGGCTGCATGCATAAAAATCTCTCATCTATATGTGTGTATTGCTAAAATATAATTGGCTAAATCCTGAAAAATAGATTGTCTTTATAAACATTGACAAATTCCAAAATTTTCACAATTATTTCAAACATTTGCCAATTTCAAAAATTTGCCAAAATGAACAACAATAATATTTTAAGAAGTATTCTCCTGAATGAGACGGGTAAATTATTTTTAATTTTATTTTTTTATTATATTATTTATTATTTTAGGCTGGTTTACATTAACTGAATTGGTGGTAAATTTTAATTTTATTTGTGATTTATTTAATAATTATTTTAGAAATTATTGTTATTGAAGATACCGAAGTTATCATTATCGAAGAAGATGATGATGTTATGATTATCGAAGATGGTAAATTTTAATTTTATTTCTTTCTATATATTTAAAAAAACGGTTTAGCTGATTTGGATGCAGATGTTCCTGATGTTGTCAATGTTTCTGATAATGCCCCCGTTTCTGGGGAAGATATGAATGTTATCGTTACTGATGATGCCCCCCGTTTCTGGGGAAGATATGAATGATGTCTCTTCTATAGAGGAAGATGATTCTTCGGAATCAGAGGATAAATGTTAGTTTTTTATTTATTTTTATTTATTTATAATAAGGTTCTATTTATTTTTCAATCTATAAGTTTTATGATAAATATATTTTTATTTTAAATTGATGAAATTTAAAGTATTATTATAATAATACTTCAAATATCATTAATTTATAATAAATTTAAAAAAAAGAAACAACTATCATTACTGAAACAGATATTACCATAATAAGTTAAAAATCATAAAGAAACAAATATATTGTCATAATAGTTTTTGAATTATATAGGCATTTTTATTATAGATTTTACAGTAATCGTTATTGAATTATATAGGAATTATTTTAATAGATACTTTATATAGGTTTTATTTAATAGTTTGCAGTGAGAATGCAAATATTATATAGGTTTTATATATATATATATATATATATATATTAATTTATTCTATTACTTATTTTTATAAGATATTTAATATAGGTTTTATATGAAATAATAAAAGGAATATTAATAAAAGTTTTAATATAATAGTTAGAATTATTAGATACTTTATATAGGTTTTGTACATTAATTTATTATTTTTTATTAGGCACTTTTTATCCGAGATATTGCATCTCATCATTGCAACATAATGAAAGTTGTCATAAAGAAATGAAAAAATATTACCGTCATATATTTAATGGCATCGACTTTTTTATCTGCGCCATATACAAAACTTCCCTAGAGCATAGGGAACATGCGGCTCATTTAAATTCTTTTAAGTCTAATAAAATTAAACTGTTTAAGAAAATTAATAAAAATAACATAGATATTTTGAATATAATGCAAAATAAAACTACATCAAATAAAACGAATAAAAGACCTGCTGCACATATTAAAATTAATATCCCTAATAAAATAATTAAAAAAGAAGTCATCGAAGTCAGTGATGAGGATGACTCTAATATTATAAATAATGTAAATACTATACCAGATGTAAATAATGCAAATAATGTAAATAATATACCTATTATAAATAATGTAAATATTATACCAGATATAAATAATGAAAATATTTTAAATAATATATCTATTATAAATAATATACCTATTATAAATAATGAAAATACTATACCTACTATAAATAATGAAAATATTATAAGTAATGATATTATACCTATTATAAATAATGTAAATATTATACCAGATATAAATAATGATAATAATAATAATATTATACAATTCGGAGGTTCTGTATTAGAGAATGAGCCGAACATTTCAGTAAATTTAAATTGCGCTATCAAAACTTTACGTTTTGATATATCTAACGCGCAACTAATTACAATAACTTTAACTGAGCGAATCAGTAATAAATTAATTTTAGAAATAAATAAAATGGGGAGCGTTAAAATTCAATTTGCAATATTAATTAAATTTGAAAAAGATGGTGAGATCCGTGACAATTATTTTTCGAATAATGCGGAGACATTTTTGGATAACTTTTTAAGTGAAGGAGTTAATAAGCTTAATGAAAAAATAGAACAATTCACCCATTTAGGCAGTGGATGGGGTGTTATTAATATTATGGAAATTCACTTTATTTTAACAAAATATGCTCCTATTAATAGTCTGTCTGGACATAAATATATTAAAACCCCTCCTGCGTTGAAAAAATAAAGGAGCTATAGTAAATATAAAAAACAATGACGACAAGTGCTTCCTTTACTCTATTCTTTATTTATTAAAGAAAGATATAATTGGTGAAAACCCCCAAAGAGTCACTAAATATACAGAGTTTTTAGACGAATTAGAATACGATGAGGTCACGGATTGTCCCATGAAATTAATAAATATCCCAAAGTTTGAAAAGAAAAATTCTACTTTAAAATTAGCAATAAATGTGTTTTCGTACACACCAACTGTTAAAATTTTTTATTTTTATTTTATAAATATTAATATTATTATTATTATTACTTTTAAAAACTTTTATTAATATTATTATTATTAATATTATTATTACTTTTTATTATTCTATTATTACTTATAAAAATTTAATGATACTTATAAAAACTTTAATTATTATTAATATTATTATTATTAATACTTTTAAAAACTTTAATTATTATTATTATTATTATTATTATTATTATTATTATTATTATTATTATTATTATTATTAATATACCTTTTACTTATTAAAATTTTATTAATATTATTATTAATACTTTTAAAAACTTTTATTAATATTATTATTAATAATACTTATAAAAACTTTATTTATTATTATTATTATTATTAATATATTTATTACTTTTTATTATTAATAATAATAATAATAATAATAATAATATTAATAAACAACTATATAAAAAACAACTACATAAAAACAATGAATTAATAATAATAAATACATTAAAATATATATATATATATATTGTTTTTTACATGTAAAACATCTATAAAAATATAACGTTATATTTCGCGTTTCGTCACGCTGCGGCTTTGACATGAAATAATAATAATAATAATAATAATAATAATAATAATAATAATAATAATAATAATAATAATAATAATAATAATAATAATAATAATAATAATAATAATAATAATAATATTATAAAATAATAATAAAAATTTCATCTTAATTTCATAATAAAAATGAAAACTATTACAAGTTTTCTAAATAAATAAGTTTTCAAATTAACCAAAAAACTGCTTTTTAAAAACATTTACAAAACAACATAAACAACACCTCATCAATATCAATGTTATCTTCGTTAAAAACATCGAAAAGCTGTCCATAATCTTTATTATCGCTGATTTCTGTAGAGTCATCAAAACTGGGGCTCGAACCACCGAAAAGCGGCTCATCCAAGAAATTAACTTGGTCACTAACTATTGCATCAACCCCAAAATAATGCCCAAATGCGATACTGGTATTTTTCCCCACCCATAATCGCTTATCATCGTTATTACTCAAAGCGATTTTACTGTTTCTAAATGTGTACAGCTGATGGTTCCGCGTCCCTATCCTACTTTGAGGTACTGTGAATACTACGTTTTTATTGTAGCAATCTAAATATGACTGATGTTTGATGTCAGTCCCCAACAACTTCACCCGCTTAGCCCTCATTGTATCAGATTTGCCTAATAAACTATAGCACTTGGGTCTTAAGAAAACCCACTCCTTATACCCGAGACCTTTACTTTCATCTTTAAATTTTCCTATCACAGAATCTAATTTCCTCGAGTATAAGGGATGTGCCGGGTCATAATTTGAGGTATCTAAAAGGTTGTCCATTACCATTGCCGGCAAAAGAATGTCAAGCTTACAGTGTTTAACCTCAAGGAAAAACGAATCAGTGTCACCGGCAACGATATTAATATCACAGTTAAATTCTGATCTATATTTTGCCAATTCATTATATTGTAATTGGTACATCCGCAGCTTAGACAGGTCTAGTACTGATTGGCCAATGTAGCTAGGCCTGTCTAAACATATAGAATCTTTGTTCAGATGAGCAGCAATCAAATCATCCACTATTTTAATGGACTTTTTGAAAGTAGGTTTTGAAGCATATACAATCATCTTTTCAGCTGAATTGCATAGCCTCAAATTCATCCGTTTTTTCAAATTCTCAACGGATTTACCATATAAACTGTTATTAAATAATTTATACAAATCTCTATGAAGCTCGCACTTTGTGTTTGAGCGTAAATCTGTATTTCTTTGTATATATTCTTTAAAAATAGGTGCTTGTTTAAATTTAATTGCCCTATGAATACACTCAACTTCTGCACCCAATTCTATATACAGCTTAAGAAGTCTCCAGTGAAGAACATGGTTTTTCTTACTGTAATGCGTGAGCATTAACTTCTCAACTTTTGAATTGGGCGGGCACATTTTTTCCGGAGCAAGCGGAAAGTCATTCAAATACTGATGCACACGCTCAGGGATATTGATGTCAACTTCCATTGTATAACCATACGGAAGGAATTCAATATTCGCATTCACACATTCACTCAGCACATCATTCAGATTATCATGCACCCAAACAAAATCACCATACGGAAGGTTTTGGCTAAGTGCCCAACCATATAAATTATTAATATCTATATACAAGAGTTCTGTATCTTCAGAACTTGCAACATGATGTTTGTTAACAAATGTTAACCCACCCCGTATTCCACCCTCATAGAAATTAAACATTTTCATGTCCTGCAGAAGTTCTATGGGTTCTTTTAATGTCATGAGAGCGGACGCCCATGACATTCCAGGAATTCCATAAAAATTCAGAGGTTCTAAACCATTGTAAGCAATAGCCTTTGCGCGAAATTGCTGAAAATAGTCTGCAAGGAAGAATACGTCTAATTTTAGGTAAGTTAACATATAGTCTAACATTGTAGTGCAATTTTGCTGTGTCCAAATTAGTTGGGCGGTAGCATATTCATCATCAGATACAGAATCCCATTTTGGAGGTAGTTCATAAGTCGATTCAAGAACCTTTAGTGATACTGCAAAATCATAAGGAAAGATACCCTTTGCCTTAACTATAAGACCATCAAAAGCAGAACAAGTTAGAGGTAGATCAGTAAGAGTTTTCACAGCCTTGGCTAAAGAGCAATTTACAAATTGCATACTATCTATAAATCTAACAGCCAATTTCTTAATATTTACAATCAAAGATATGAATTTCTCAGTTGTTGTAGGAATGATATTTAATTTCCAAGATGGAAATTCATTCAATCCATACTTTAAAATATGATGAAGGTCATACCGTCTCAAATTATGAAAGACGATAGGTAACTGTTTGCTTATTTTCCTATTTATATTACAGATACGACAGGCAGCACCAAGGTACTGACCTGTAAAATGATCATGGTCCTTAACCTTATTTCTAATAAGTTTTTTTACAAAGATAGCAAGTTCTACATGCGATGAACTGCTGTTCCTCATTAGAAGTAAGATTATTCATCGGTTTTTTACCATGATTTTCATAATATGGTAGGACAATTGTGACAGCAATTTCCTCTACTTTCTTTAAAAATTCCAATACACATTCCAAGCCTATAAAACTGAAATATTGTGTAGTATTTGTGTAATTATTTATTAATAATAAGCCTGCTGATATCGGCATGTGTATTTGATGATGTTTTACATCTTTAGGCAAAACAGCCTCAAAATCCGCATAAATTACGAATGGTAGGGTAATCATTTTGGAATAATTTTTAAATATTAATTTTTTTTTTCAAGGAGCGTGTATAGGGTTGTTCCTATTTGATTTTTAGCGCACAAATCAACATGTGCATTAAAGGTTTTATCATAATAAAAACCGTTTAAACAATGGGGACACCATTTTACGCGAATTCTGGTGTTACATTCACTACCAGAATGACAATTCAGCAGTCTATTTAAATTAAAAATGGCGGTATAATGATAATTATCACCGTCTTGTAATAATAAAAGATTAATCGGGTTACCACCGATAACCTTTGTTCGATGAATTAAGACAAGGTGAGGATGATGAGATACATAATCAACGTCATTCAATTGTTTAGAAGGGGTGTTGTTATATTCAAAGACATTGATTGCCAAATTTAAATCGTTATTGTTTCTCTCAAATTTGGGTATGTTACAGAGTCTCATTGGACAATCAGTAATTGGAACGTAATTCAATTCATCCATAAAAGTAGTTTAAGAAGAAACACGCTCCTTATTCTTTAAAACTATATCACGCTTTAAATTTGATAAAACACTATATATAAAACATGAATGATCTGTGTTTTTAACATTTAAAATAGCCTTTTTACCTACTAGAGATTCCGGTGTAGGGATAAAACTATGTCCAGCTAATCGACTTACAGGATAATACGCGGTAAAAATAAAATCAATTTCGCGAATCTTAACTACGCGCCACCCACTTCCTAAATATTTGAATTTTTTGATTTTCTCATTTAACCGACTCACACCATCAGCAAGAAAACTATCGAAAAAGACACAAGCGCTATTTGAAAAGAAATTATCTTTTATTTCCCCATCTTTTTCAAATTGAATGAGAGCTGTAAACTGGACTTTTACAGATCCCATTTTCTTTATTTCATTTTGTAATTTATTTACAAGTTTATCCGTTAATGCGATTTGAACAATGTTTTGATTTTCTAAATCAAATCGAATATTTTTACGGGAACCCCTTAAGTCAACCTCTATTTCAGGTTCATCGTTTATTTCATTATTTACAGAACCCCCTATTTGATTATATTCAGTTTCGTCATCACTAATGATGATTTCTATTTTTTTAATTTTAGCAGGGATACACGACACGATTATATCAGCAGGTCTTTTTGATTTTTTATTATTTTTAGTAACAGTTGTATTATTGTTTATGTTTTTAGTAATCTTTATATTATTTGTGTTATTATTATTATTAATAACATTTTTCGCATTAATCATTTGAAATAATGCCTTTTTATTAATTTTAAATTGATTTAAATGGCTAGAGTGTTTCTTATAAAACTCTAGATATTCAATGTCTTGGGCGGTATCGCATTTAGGGCAAATAAAAAATTCGATGCCATAGAATCTATGACCGTAGTAACTTTCCATAGTCGTATGGCATTTCGAGTTATGACCAATTCCAGATTGACAATAGTTTTTATACAATCGACCTGATAAATATGTAATTATTATCAAATGTTTATTATTATTTAAATCATATGTGAATCAAATAATAATATATAAATGATGATAATTATTAACTATGTAAATATTTTAATAAATTAATATTTCAATTCGTATTATAAATCCGATATTTCTATTCATATTATAAATCAAATATTTCAAATCATATTTCTATTATAAAATAAATCAGATGTTTGAATAACATCTCGTAAAATAGTTTATAAAAATTAATATTCGTATTATAAATCATATTTTTCTATTATAAAAATAAATCACATATTCCTATTCTTATTATAAATCAGATATTTCTATTTCAAATCAGATATTTCTATTTCAAATCAGATATTTCTATTCTTACAATAAATTAATAATATTTAAAGTATTATATTATAATACTTTACATAATATTAACTTATACTCATTAAAAAATATTTCTATTCTTATTATAAATCAAATATTTCTATTCATATTTCTATTTCAAATCAGATATTTCTATTCTTATTATAAATTAATAATATTTAAAGTATTATATTATAATACTTTACATATTATTAACTTATACTCATTAAAAATATTTATATTCTTATAAATAAAGGATAAATTATACTCATAAAAATATTAAAAAATAATAAAAGTCTTACATTTTTTATATGAAATCACATCATCTTCCCCAGAAACGGGGGCATTCATAGAAATGGGGGCATCAGCAATAAATGTTTCATCTTCCCCAGAAATGGGGGCATCAGCAATAAATTTTTCATCTTCCCCAGAAACGGGGGCATCCTCAATAAATGTTTCGTCCAAATCTACTAAAATGGTTTTTAAAAACAAAATATACATTAAAATTTACCATCTTCGATAATCATAATATCATCTTCGTTATCGCTAATAATAATTGTATCGTCGATTACAATAACTTCTTGAACATTCTCTAAAATTATATTAAAATAAATAATAACAAAATTTAAAATTACCATTTTCAAATTCGTTAACACCGTCAATTTGATTTTGGATTTCGGTTATATTAAACCAATCTAGAAAATATAATAATAAAAGAAAATAACTTAAAAAATAATTTACCATTTTCATCGGCCAACAATTGTCTTAAAATTCTTGAGTTCTCCATTTTGAATAGAGAATAATATTTTCAGGATTTAGCCAATCACATTTAAGCAATACACACATATAGGTGAGAGATTTTTATACATGTTTTCTTTGTAAAACACATGCAGTCTACACTGCGACTGCATGCGGTCTTTGTAAAATCGCATACATACTTTTGTTTGTATGTGTTTTCTTTGTAAATCACATACATACTTTTATTTGCATGTGTTTTCTTTATTCAGTCTTCAGTGTGTATGCATGCACTTATCATGTGATGATCAAGCACTTATCATGCACTGTCTTTGTGATCACGCACTTATAATGTATCGTCTTTGTGATAATGCATTAGCTTATCTTTAATTAATTAACACATAATAATACTAATATTTATAATAATAATAATAAAAATAATATTAATAAAAATAATAATAAAAATATTAATAATAATAATAAAAATAATAATATTAATAAAAATAAAAATTATAATAATATTAATAATAATAATAAAAATAATAATATTAATAAAAATATTAATAGTTAAAACATTACAATAAAACATAACAATAACAATAACAATAAAACATTAATACATTTATTAAACATCAAATCTCTTGGATAATAACCAAGCTAAACAATGTTGACCACATGTTAAGGTCCATGGTTTTTGATACATAGTTTTATTATACACAATAGGTTTACACATTGTTTGAAGTTTCGAAACCATTAAAGCCGGATAATAGAAACCCATAGGATCAAATACAAATATCTTGCTAGGTTTCATATATATTGCTAACCAATGTTTTCCACCGATATGAGATGATTGAGTATTGAGGATTATGGCTTGATTAATACGTAAATATGGAATTTTATCAAGAGGAAATACCCCTAAAAATTCATGTCCTAGTATTTATTTTCCAATTAGATAGACCTGAACAGAACTACATCAATAATAATAATAATAATACATTTAAAAACTTACTCCATGACAAATTATCATAAATGATCTATACATTTATACCAACATTTTCAAACCAACAATGTTCGTTCAAACTAGTAATGTTTGAACTTTGTTCAAACCAACACAGTTCTGTTTGCAGTTATTTAAACCTCATTTTCAAATACTCCATATATTACAACATGTACGGGTTCAGTTGTAGCTTTAGCAAACTTTATATCTAATCGTAAATTTCCATTTTGAGGTAATTGACTATGATTTAAATCAAAATCGGGTGCCAAAACAAATGTAAAGAATGGATATTTGCTTTTAAAACGACTGAAAACATCAATACACGTTAAAATATATTTATAACCCTTGGTAATCTTTGAATACGGTATCATCTCCATCAAATCCATTTTCCATAAATCAATAATACCGAATGTCTTATAAACTCTTGTTGGAAAACCGCATTGGTTTGTTTAAACTGTACGCAAGCTGATCTGACAACCACTTTTGCGTTTCCTTTTTCGACTTTGGGACTCTTTTCTTTATCTTTGCCACTCCAACGAAACCTGCTTCGTTTTCTGGGTTCGTTCAAATCTTCTCCATTACAACACGATGATTTAAATTTTAATTTAACATTAGGTAATGTTTGCCCCATCGTTTATTGTGATAATAATGATAATGCTAATGGTAACATTGGTCCGATAAAACCACCTTGTTGTTTATATATGATTTTTCTCATTTGCTGACGATTTTTATTATTTACTAGTGATAACAAAGGCTTACGATGTTTATTCAATACTAGTTTATTAGAATTACTGATTTTAATTTTACCTCTGACTACTTTTAATAGAATTTTGAGTAAATCATCGGCAACAAAAGTCGGAAATGATTGTAAAATAGACATTCTTTTCATACTTGAAGCCTTTAACAATGCATTAAAATATGGGAAACTCCTATGATTTTTAACAATTTTAACTTTTTTCTTACTCTTTTTAATAATGTTTTTCGAAATTAGATTCATTGCAGGGTAATTCTCGGTTATTAGTTTTTTAGATGGTGTATAACTGGTTTTTGATGGAACTATGTTCTTTATTGTCTTTTTAATACTTTGTCTAAGTTTTCGGATATTTTTAAGCCTGGATTTCATAAACATTTTTACATGTTAAAGTTTTCAACTTTGTTTATATACCATGGCACCTTCTTTATTGAAAATATCGGTTTTTACCCGTAAATCATCATTGCATTGTTGTGTGAAATCAAGAAATATATATCCATGTGGTGATTTTGTAGCATCTTGAAATGCACTGATGAGAAAATTACGATTATTAGGGTATGCTTGTCGAGCAAGAAAATCAATAACTGTTGCATCTCTAGGATTCTTGAAAATAACTAAATATTGAACATTTAAATTCCTTGTTCGATGTACGCCACCCCGATGAAATAGATTTTGAGTAATAAAGATCACAGTAACACCAACATGTCCTATGATTTTTGTGAATAAATTATTAAAATCCTTTTCTTTTTAGCTTCCTGATACAAATCATCAATAATGATGACATCACCTTTCCTTAAACGACTTGACCAGTTTTTATCGAAACCCTTTACTATTTTCGTTTTTCAATTTACAGAAATTATCTTGAGTTAATCCATGTTCTTCATCTGCACCCTTATGCCAATAAATCTTGTTGAATTTTGTTTGAAATAAATTAGATTTCAGTAATTTACACACAAACATAGTTTTACCACTACCACTTGGACCGACGATTTGATATACAGCATCATTTCTTAATTCCATTATTAATTTGTATAATTATAGGTTTTTGTTTATATTATATAATTTAATGAACTCTTTCTAAAAATCATATATATAGCTTAATATTTCTTTATTGTTTAATTATGTTATCAAATATAAATTATAAAGGAACTTTCGATGTATCAAAAATGACATTTCCGATCGGTAAACCCCAGCAAATTGTTGATAGGAGTGGAAAATACCCTATAATATTTTTCAAATCCGGCAAATGCAGAATCATGGGATGTAAGAAACCTTTAGATGTCAATAAATTACTATATAGAATAAAGGATATTAAAATACAGTCAATTACGGTTACCATGGATATGGGACAATCTATCAATCTATACAACATGTCAACAAAATGTCTTTGTATGTTCGAGCCAGAATTATTTCCTGCACTGAGGCTTTTAAAATACAACCCAATGTGTGTTAACGTGTTTGCCAGTGGCAAAATAGTCATATTAGGGGCGCGAAATCTAGAGTACAAAAATATTGTTTGTGACATACAAAATGAAATCACCGGATTGGTCGATATCTGATTGGCTAATGATTGATTAAAACACCTTGTTTATTCATTTCCTTTCATTTTTAAAATGCAAACTACACCGAAGTAAAATATGCAGAAGAAAAATACCAGTCAATATGGTAAATTTATTATTTATTTATTTTCTTTTATTATTATTTATTTAGACACATATGCCCCTATCGTGATTGAAAGAATTATTTATTATTATCCTCAAATGAAGGAAATTTTGAAGATCAAAGAGCCTGCAATGATCGAAGCTGCAATATATGAAGAAACCAGAATTATGATTTCCGAGCTGATTAAGCAAGCTCTTTGAGACAATAAAATAAACCGCATGGTCAAGGAAATGGAAACGGAATACCCGTGTATTCTGGGTTGCAGCTGCTGTGATTTTCGATTCCAGCGCTATGTGGAATGGAATATTACAAATTCAATAAGAAATTTGCAAAAAATGAAACTTTTAAGAAAATAAATGTTTGGTATTTTATTTTTGTTTTGTTTTGTTTTGGTATTAATAGTTTTATTTTTTGTGGTGGTAATAATAATAAATGTTTTGTATTTTATTTTGGTAGCACTAGTTTTATTTTGGTGGTGGTAACAATAATAATAATAATTAAAGTTTTTATAAGTATTAATAATAATAATAATAGTAATAATAGTAATAATAATATTAATAATAATAATAATAAATGTTTTGTATTTTATTTTGGAAGTACTAGTTTTATTTTGGTGGTGGTAACAATAATAATAATAATAATGTTTTATATTTTATTTTGGTAGTAATAGTTTTATTTTGGAGGTGGTAACAATAATAATAATAATTAAAGTTTTTATAAGTATTAATAATAATAATAATAGTAATAATAGTAATAATAGTAATAATAATATTAATAATAATAATAATAAATGTTTTGTATTTTATTTTGGAAGTACTAGTTTTATTTTGGAGGTGGTAACAATAATAATAATAATATTTATAAAAATATTGATATTAATAATAATAACTCGTAATAATAAAACATGTGATATTAATAATGCATTTATATAGATGAAAGATGTGTGTAAAATCATATATAAACTCAATTGGTTAATTCACATACAGGTTTATATATTTTTGCAGTCACGCACTTATCTTGCATTGTCTTTGTTATAATAATATGCATGATTCTTATTGGTTAATCATTATCTGTCAAGGGTATAAAAGCGCGTCACCACCTTATAAAGATCATAAATCAAACATGACCAAGAAAATAAGTGTCCAACCATTTCAGATGTTTCACAATTATAAAATGTATTTTTTAAAGGAGCCAATCAATATGCAATTGGCAAATCCAGTCAAACTCAATAAAACTCAATTTCAATCTCTTGCTGGGACTCTCTCAATGTTAGATATCAAGGATATTGATAATACGTTCAAAAAGATCAATTCCAATTTAAAATGAAATTAAAATGCTTTCTTCACCAGTCAATATACCAGATATTATGATGCATTTACAGAAATAGGTTTCAAAGAACAGGAAAACTGGTATATAACAATAACAATCCAAGGGTATAAAGCTGATCAAAATGATGTGCTTTCTCCAATCTGGAAAATTGTTACTGCTAGACCTTCACAATTATTTTAATGTATAGTGTTTAGTGTTTAATAAATGTATTAAAGTTTTCTTTGTTATTCTATAAACAAAATTATAAGTAGTTTTAAAATAGTTTTAAAATGATGTCTGAAAAAGGTAAAATATAAAATATATAATAATTAATTAATTTCGTTTAGAATATTTAATAAACTTTTTGTTTGATAAACTCGAAGAAATAACCGGCGTAAACATTAGAGATATGTTGACTCTAGTTGAAGCATTTAGTAAGGAAGATTCAGGTTGTGATTCTGGATGTCAGTGTGATGATACTGAAATTGTTAATGAATGAGAAATTAATATTGAAATTATTAATGATTCTGAAGAAATTATTGATGATACACTTATTAATGATGAAGAAGAAGATACTACCGAAATTATTAAAGATGAGCCTACCGAATATAAGAATTGTATTGACCATGTTATAGAAAATATTATGATAGAATATTGTGGTGATGAAGAATGTACATGTAATAATCAATAAATCTTTAAAAATGTAGTTTTTTATTAATAATAATAATAATAACAAAGAAATATTTATTAAAATCTATGATAAAACTTTATTACATAAATATAAAACAGATGCTCCAGTAAATAGTTTTAATAAAAATTTGCAATTTTCGATATAAATATCAGAGCGTTTGGCTTCTGCGGCAACTTGAATAATCTCTGTCCATCCACCGTTTGTTTAAAAGTAATAATAAAAATAATATTAATAAAAGTTTTTAAAAGTAATAATAATAATAATAATAATAATAATATTTATAAAATAAAAATAAAAATAAAATAAATTTACAAAATATATAATACTCATAAAAAATAAGTAGTAAATTAAAATTAAAAAATGTTTAAAAATAATATAACATTGAGAAATTTTGAATGACCTTGAAAAATTTTTGTTGACTCATCCAATGACCTTGACCTACCTTTTGAATGACCTTGACCTACCTTTTGAATGACCTTGACCTGCTTTTGATGACATTGACCTACTTTTGAATGACCTTGAAATTTTTTTGATGAGCTATGGCATTTGTTTAAATGACTTTGAGAAATATGATGAATTATCCAATGACCTTGAATGAGCCGTGGTCTTTGTTTAAATGACCTTGAGAAAATTTGATGAGTCATCCAATGACCATGAATGAGTCATGGTCTTTGTTTAAATTACATTGAGAAAATTTGATGAGTCATTGAATGACCTTGAAAGAGTCATGGTCTTTGTTTAAATGACCTTGAATGAGTCACTCTCTTTGTTCTAAAAAAATTTGTACTTTTAAACTTAGAAAAAAAAATTTTCCCGGGGGGGGCTATGTGAGCTAGATGGCCTTTGAGCTAGATGGCCTGTATCCCACTACTCACAACCTTATACACGTTCCCCGAAAATAAAAATTTAGAATTCCTAAATTATTCAAAACATATCACCCCACCTTTGGTGATTTATGCCAATTTTGAATCGGTTTTACCTCTTGATGATAGACATCATCAAATTCATATGCCTATTGCAGCAGGCCTTTTATTAATTAATAATTACACTAACACAAAATCATATTATTACTTTTATGGTCTTGATTGCATTCCTGATTTTCTTAAGAAAATTGAGGAAATTTCAACTGAAATTGTTATTCCGTACTATGATTCGGAATGTGATAAATTGATAGGGCCTATGTCTTTCAGTGAGGTTCGACAGTTTAAATCTTGTCGAACCTGTTATTTATGTAAAAAACCGATTGTACATCCGGTTAGAGATCATTACCATTTTACTGGTAATTATTTAGGGGCAGCTTGCCGAAAATGTAATATAGCTCGTAGGATTTATCGATTACTACCTAAAGTTTTTCATAATTTAAGAGGGTATGACCTTCACTATATTTTAAAGTATGGTCTCGATCGCTTTCCTTCATGGAATTTAGATATCATACCGACCTCTAAAGAAAAATTTATTTCGTTAATTATTCACATTAACAAATTGGCTGTTCGCTTTATCGACAGTATGCAATTTGTTAATTGTTCGTTAGCTAAGGCTGTGAAAACACTACCCTCTCTTCCTTTGACTTCGTCTGTCTTACAAGGTTCTATAGTCGACTGTAAAGGTATTTTTCTGTATAATTTTGCTATTTCTGAGGAAATTCTTGAGACTACTTATGAGTTGCCTCCAATTTGGGAGGTCGTAAGTGAAGATGAGTACGATAGGGCACAACCAATCTGGACGCAGCAAAACTGTAGGACTTTATGTGATTATATGTTAATTTACCTTAAACTTGATGTATTCCTCCTTGCTGACTATTTTCAACAATTCCGTGCTAAGGCTATTGTTTACAATGGCCTTGAACCTCTAAACCTTTATGGAATTCCGGGTATGTCATGGGCTTCAGCGCTTATGACATTAACGGAACCCATTGAACTTTTACAGGACATGGAAATGTTCAATTTTTACGAAGGTGGAATACGAGGTGGGTTAACATTTGTTAACAAACATTACATTGCTGCTTCGGAGGATACAGAATTATTGTACATAGATATAAATAATCTGTATGGTTGGGCTCTCAGCCAAAGTCTTCCTTACGCGAATTTTACTTGGGTGTATGATTGTAGGGTGAGGTTTTGAGTGAATGTGCGAATGTTGTGGATATTGAAATCCTTCCATATGGATATACTAATGAAGTTGATATCGAGATTCCAGATTATTTACATGATTTTTAAAATGACTTTCCAATTGGACCGGAAAAGATGTGCCCACCAAATTCAAAAGTTGAGAAGTTAATGCTCACGCATTATCCTAAGAAGAACTATGTTCTTCATTGGAGGCTTCTCAGGCTTTCTCTTTCTCTCGGGGCTAAGGTTACATATATACATAGAGCTATTAAATACAAGCAAGCTCCTATTTTTAAACATTATATCGATAAAAACACTAACTTGCGTGCAAATGCAGTTAGTGAATTATATAGAGATTTATTTAAATTGTATAACAACAGTCTGTATGGTAAATCTGTTGAGAACGTTAAAAAGAGGATGAATTTGCTATTGTGTAATTCAGCTGAAATGTTAATTACAAATTCGTCAAAACCGGAATTTAGAAAAACAATAGAGATTACTGATGATCTTTTTGCTGCTCATCTTAATAAGGACTCAATATGTTTGGATAGACCTAGTTATATCGGTCAATCAGTTCTAGATTTATCCAAACTACGGATGTACCAGTTACACAATGTTGAATTACAAAAATATCGTGATATTTATAATTGTGATATAAATCTAGTAGCGGGGGATACAGACAGCTTCTTTTTGGAGATAAAAAATTTAAAATTAGAAGTTTTATTAAAAGCGATGATTTCGGATGACCTATTAGACACATCAAATTATGATCCTTCTCATCCTTTATATTCTAGACGACTTGATTCGGTTATAGGCAAGTGCAAGGATGAGAGTAAAGGGTTAGGATATAGAGAGTGGATTTTCTTGCGCCCTAAATGTTATAGCTTGCTAGGAAATAAATCAACAATGCGAGCTAAGGGTGTAAAATTACCGGGTACCGACATTAAATACCAACCATATTTGCATTGTTATAATAACAATACTATTATGTCGGTACTTCAAACTAGGATAGGAACATGAAATCACCAGCTGTTTACTTTTAAAAATTCTAAAATCGCATTAAATAACCATGACAATAAGAGAGCTTGGGCGGGGAAAAACTCGAGTTTTGCATATGGTCATTATAGAAGGGTTGATGTCCTAAATTTTGGCGGTAATATAGTAATGCCTGAAGCCGATCCTACAATTCTCGATGAACAATTTGCAGAAGTATTTGACAATATAATAGATATTTATTGATCAAATTTGTATGTACAAATAAAAATTGTGAAAATTTTTCTTTGCTATTTTCATTTGTTATAATTTATTTGTTATAATTTATTTGTTATAATTTTCATTTTTATAATATTTTCATTTTCATAATATTTTTATAATATTTTCATGACAAAGTCCCAGCGTGAAGAAACGTGAAATATAACTTTATATTTTTACATGTTTTACATGTAAAAAATATTTTAATGTATTTATTATTAATAATTCATCGATTTTTTTATGTAGTTGTTTTATTATATATATATATATATATATTTAATATTATTATTATTAATAAAAATTAATAAAAAGTAATTGTGAGGCGTTTTATAATTTGTATTTAAATAATGGTATGATGTTGGGCATGTTTGATTGTATGTTGAAATCCTTACTTATTCATTAATTATTATTTTTTAGAAACTCCTCAAACAAATTAACGATATAATTTGTTTTAATAATATTTGTGTTTTAATATATTTGTGTTTTGATAATAAACGTGTTTTAGTTATGGATTCTATTAATACCCGTAGCTCTGTGGCTAATATGGCGACCACGATTGCAAATTTTATCAAGCCACCAGAAACATATGACATGGATTCAGACGTGGAAGATTTTATCTTAGAAACGGAACGATTCTTCGAGATGACAAATATTGTCGATGAATACAGAAGCAAATTCGTCAAAGCTTTTCTATCAATCAATTCAACGAAGAAATATGAGTTGACTAATGAAACTCTGCATTATACAGAAAGATTAAGAAACGCTTTTTCTAAGAACAGAAGTCTTATCGATGATCTCAACGAAGCGCTAAATTATCGTCAAGGAAATGAGGCTGCCGAAGAATTCTGCTCAAAAATTGAGAAACTTGCAAAAAATATTTTGAAGCATAAACTTGATGAAGAAGAACTAAAGAAATTTTTGCTATTCAATTCGCTTGAAGATAAAGAAGTTAAAAAAGATCTCAAAATGCAAGATTTAAAATCATTTGATGAAATGAAAGAAAGATTAAAGAGACATGATCAAGTTTCAAAAGAAATTAATGTATTTCATGCTGATGTAGCTTCAATGAATAAAACACAACGCTATGCTGATGCTGTTAAGAAGAGCTTACCAAGATATAATTATGATAACAGATCAATTCGAGAACGAGAAGCTAACCCCAGATTCAAAGATGAATATACAAGAGAACCTCAACATAATCCAAGATTCAAAGGCGATCTTACCAGAGAACATCGATATGCTATTTCAAATGGATGGAGACCTATGAATAGGAGTAAGCCTTATAATACCAGGGAATTTCATTCGCGAGATCATATCCGAACAAATCAAATTTTGCGATGTTGGGCGTGCCACGAAGAAGGTCATAGAAGATCTGAATGCTCCAATATTCAATGTGCCCATTGTAAAAGATCTGGACATTTCAAACATCAGTGCCATGAGTTATTTCCAGGCAGACGTCGAAAATTCCATAAATCAGTGGCTGCATTCGGTGACGAGGATCCAGAGGCTGATTTTGAGTACCCAAATGGGAATGCTCCACCACACGAGGAGGTGATCGGAGCAATAAATTAAAGGTAATTAATGATATGAGTAAGGGTTGTATGATTTTGAATGATTGTGATAGTTTGAATGATAACTGTTGTGATGGTATTTTTGATTATAGAAATTATATTAATATATACATTAATAAATTTTGTATGGATGAAGTTTTTAAAGACCCACCCCTAACGTCTAATGAACTAAATGTTCTTAATCGTGATAAACGGAATGATATAATAGTATACGATAAAATGCAGGGAAGACCCAGTGTTACCGTAATGATTAATAATGTAAAATTAGTATGCCTATTAGATACTGGAGCTAAAATAAGTGTGATTGATTATAATATTTTTAAAAAACTTGGAAATTTGAATATGACTACAAGTAATTTAAAATTAAGATGTGCGAATGATAGCCCGATTGAAATTTGCGGTAAAACTTTATTAAATGTAAAAGTTGATAAAATTTCTGATATTAAAAAAGTAGAATTCGTTGTAGCCAAAGATATAAACCCAAAGTTAATAGGAGGTATAGATTTTCTCGAAAGATTTGGAATGCAATTGCAAATAGAAAACCGTACAGACGAAATAAATACAATTATGGAAAATTCATTTAAGAACCACATAAGTGAAGATAAGATTATAAATAATTTAATTTCCACGTTTGACGGTATTTTTATGAAACATAAATGGGATGTTGGGAAAACCGAACTATTAAAGCATGAAATACTTACTAAAGGTAGTCCGATTGTAATAAACCCAAGACGACAACCTATACATTTAATAGAAAAAATTGAAGAAAATATTCAAGAAATGTTGAAATATGGCATTATATCAGAATGTACATCCCCTTGGAATTCTCCGTTAGTATGTGTTAAAAAGAAAAACAGTAGTGATATAAGAATATGCTTGGACTACCGTGCATTAAATAATATAACCGAAAGACCGATTTTTCCCATTCCAAATACTGATGAATTATTAGATATTCTTGACGGAGCAAAGTTTTTCTCGACAATTGATTTAGGCAATGCTTATTATCAAGTAGAACTCGATGATGCATCAAAATTGAAAACAGCATTTTCGACAAAAAGCAAGCAATATTACTTTAACAGAATGCCATTTGGAATAGCAGCCGCACCAGCTACATTTCAAAGACTTATGAATTTGGTTCTTGGGGAATTAAATTGGAATGGAACAATTGTATATCTGGATGATATCCTTATATTTTCAAAGACATTGAATGAACATTATAGTACCATTGAAAAGGTTTTTCAAAAGATTAAATTAGCAAATCTTAAAATAAGTCCAGCAAAATGTCAATTCAAAAGGAAAGAAGTAAAATTTTTGGGTCATATCATTGGTGAAGATGGAATACGTACGGATGAAAGCAAGATTGAAACTATTAAAAATTTTGAAAGACCTAAATGCGTAAAAAGTTTGAGAGGATTTTTAGGCTTGGCAAATTACTATCGCAAATTTATAGAAAATTACACCAAAGATTCCAAAGTATTAGAAGCGTTATGTGGAAGTAAACAAAGAAGCTTATGTGGACTGATGAGTGTGAAACTTCATTTAAAAATTTAAAACTGAAATTGACGTCTACACCTGTATTGAAGTTCCCAGATTTTTCTAAGCCATTCATTTTGGATACAGATGCAAGTTTTGACCGCATTGGTGCTGTTCTGTCTCAAAAAGATGGAGGTAAAGAAAGAGTAATCGCATATGGATCCCGAGCTATGAATAAACACGAGTTGGGTTATTGTATAACAAGAAAGGAATTACTATCTATATTTTATTTTACTGGTCATTTTAAGCATTATCTATATGGTAAAAAGTTTATTTTGAGGACGGATCACAAAGCCATTACATTTATGATGAAGACAAAGAAAGCTATTACCCCACAATTTCAAACTTGGATTAACCATCTTAGTGGTCTGGACATGGAGATTCAATACAGAAAAGGTGATAACCACAATAATGCCGACGCTTTATCTAGAAAAGAATGTGAAACATGTGTTCAATGTCAAATGATTCATGAAAATCCTAAAATGGGTAAATTAAAAACAAGATTGTTGACACTGATGACTGATAATATTGAAAATATATGGCAAAAGAACTCGAAAGAAATTGAAAATATAAAAGAAAATATTAGTTTGATGCCAGATAAAACATTTTATAAATATGTCAACGGAGTGATTATGACAAATAATAATAAAATTTGGATTCCAGAAGAAAACAAGTCTGAATTCATCATAGAATATCATAAAAAGCTCTGTCACGCGGGTGCTAATAAAGTAAAAATGTATGTATCAAACAATTTTGATATGAAAGATTTGGAGCAATCTATTCGTAATGTTGTACAATCCTGTGAAAACTGTCAGAAAAGAAAGGTTGATACAACTAAAACAAAAGAAGAAATAATTTGCAAAAGTGATTCGAAATTATTTGAAACAATATATGTAGATTTCTGTGGTCCATTACAACTTGCAATGAAAGGAGAAAGATATATTCTTGGGATTATAGATCATCATAGTAAGTTTATTTCTTTACATGCAGTGAAATCACAAGATGAAAAAACAGTGGTAAGATTACTGAAAGAAGAGTGGATAATGAAGTATGGAGCACCAAGGATAATAAACTGTGACAGAGGTAAATCATTTGAATCAAAGCTAATGAAAGATTTTGCAGAATTCCACAATATTGAAATTAATTATTCAAGTCCATATCATCACTCAGCAAATGGACAGATTGAGAGACAATTCCGTACAATCAGAGATGCAATACAGATAACACTCAAAGATAAAAGACATAAATCATTGGTAGATATTCTTCCCGAAGTTCAGTTTATGTTGAATTCAACTTTTCAAAAAACTATTAGGAAGACTCCAGCTGAAATGGTGTTTGGGAAAAAGATTTATAGTGAATGGTTCTCAGAGATTGTGGAAGAAGAAAAAATCAATCAGCCGACAAATCGCGAATTTCAAATTGGAGATTGCGTATTGATCAAAGTAAATGTTCGAAATAAAGGTGATAACAGATACATGGGTCCAGGTGTGATTACTAAAAAGATTCATGATCGAAGTTATGAAATAAAATTGGAAAATGGAAGTTCCGTCACGAGAAATATTGAGTGGTTAAAGGTTTTCAAAAAGGGGGGGATGTGAGGCGTTTTATAATTTGTATTTAAATAATGGTATGATGTTGGGCATGTTTGATTGTATGTTGAAATCCTTACTTATTCATTAATTATTATTTTTTAGAAACTCCTCAAACAAATTAACGATATAATTTGTTTTAATAATATTTGTGTTTTAATATATTTGTGTTTTGATAATAAACGTGTTTTAGTTATGGATTCTATTAATACCCGTAGCTCTGTGGCTAATAGTAATAATAATAATAAAAGTTTTTATAAGTAATAATAGAATAATAAAAAGTAATAATATTAATAATAATAATAAAAGTTTTATAAGTAATAATAGAATAAAAAAAGTAATAATAATAATAATGATAATAATATTTATAATAATAATAATAATAATATTAATAAAATCTTTTAATAAAAAAAATTTGTAACAATAATAATAATATTAATAAATAAAACTTGTAATAAAAATTTTAAAAAATAATAATATTTATAAAATAATAATAATAATAATAATAAAAATAAAAATAATAATAAAAAAAAATAATAAAAATAATATTTATAAAATAATAATAAAAATAATAATATTTATAAAATAATAATAAAATAAATTTACAAAATATATACTACTTATAAAAAATAAGTAGTAAATTAAAATTTAAAAATGTTTAAAAATACTATGACCTTGAAAATTTTTGATGAGTCATGCAATAACCTTGACCTACTTTTGAATGGCCTTAACCTACTTTTAAATGACCTTGAAAAATTATGATGAGTCATCCAATGACCTTGAATGAGTCATTGTCTTTGTCTCAGAAAAAAATTGTACTTTTGGACTTAGAAAAATTTTCTCTCAGCAGGAGGGGAGGGTGTGTGCTGGATGTGACACATCCCACTACTGGAGATCTATTTCGTCAGAGTCTTTTTGTGTGCCGGATCGGGTTTCACGCACCCGGGAGTTAGAAAATCCCGCGTCCCACATCGCCTGTCTACATCTGGCAGCCGAGTGAGCGGTGAATCAAGCTATTACTCGGGATGCGTCAATCCACGAGTCTTCTAGAAAACAAGAAATACATTAGTCGATAAATGATGTCTGACATTTTATTCTTTTTGATTGCTTGGTCTTATAACTTATTCAGTGCGGTACATCTACGTTATGGGTCAAAACTCTCGATCGATCAAGAGTCCTATTCAAATGATGGTTTCTCCATTCTCACAATTCGCTGGTAGTGGCCTTGAGTTCGCATGCGGCGTTGTTCCATGGAGGCCTCCCTCCGAGAAAATCACTGAGGTTTACGTCTCAACCAATCATATTACTTCTGGGGTTAAAGAATTATTAGTGATCATTTTTTATTCAATCTACTGCATAAATTATACTTTACCAGAATTTACTCGGATTATAATGTTTAATTTTCTCTTTTTAATCTTTACGAGTATTTTTAATTATATTCATTTAACTCGATGATGTTTGTTCTAATAACTAGGATTTCTCCCTTATGATCCCCAAAGATTTACAATCGATAATTATTATTCCAACACTTTACGCTGATATTTGTTGAAGATCTTGATTACTACTTTTACTCGTATAATTGATTAGGCTATATTCTAACTATCCTTATCTTAACACAGATTATCCTATGAATCGTAAATGTTTTCTATTTATTCCTTCTAATTTTAATATAATATATTCCTCTCACATTCATAAGCGTACACATTGTTTAATTGTCGGGCCGTGGAAAAATGCTCGTCGGCCTGAAATTCATTCGATCCGATGCACTTTACAAATATTGCTTCAACCCTTAAGGTTGGAGATTTCTAACAAAGGTTTGATTTAACTATCCGAGTACTCATTACCAAACTGTAATTTAATCAAGGTGTGGTTTAATTATGATGGTGATTTACTCCACTCCCATTACGGTTTCGCTACGTAATTAATTTGATTATACTAAAAATCTGATAAATGTTTAATAATAGAAAATCAATAATCGTCTGAATTAGTCATAATAATCCTTTAATAAAGGTCTAGTTTAATCATAATAGTCTAAGTTAATCATGTTAGTAGCTAATAATTGTCTAATTTAATCGTAATAATAATTAAGAAAGTCTAACTTAATCATAATAATAAGTAATAAATGTCTAATTTAATTATAACAATAATTAAGAAAAGTCTAATCTAATCATAATAAATCAAAATCTATTTTAATCATAATAATAATTCAACAAATGTCTAATTTAATTGTAGTAGTAATTTACTTTACTCTTATTACGATAGGGACTCGAAAAGTAAATCCTAAGCCTGTAAAACGTATCCAATACCACCGTGGATTTGCCTCAACCAACTCCTGGCCTTCACCAACGACTTGCGATAATAGGTCGCGTCTCTACATCTATGATAGGTTTAGTTAAACTGTTGGTTGGTCATTCGACAATTTGCTTGGGTAAATTAATTTGCATTGCATTCTCTTTTTACTATTTAATCCCTTGTATGGCATTTCAAAGTTTATCAGCTCAATGATTATATTTATGACACGTAATATGAAGCTATCATGTTTCCCTGATCCTCCTCGTTAGCGGATCTTCACTGGCGATGGCTCGTTGGCTGTGTCGTGTCTGTGCTAGGGCTCAGTAATGCATTAACATTGTGACAAAGAAAAATTGAATAGTTACCCGTAAATGGAGATTTGCTAGTGCTCGCAGTGTTAGGTTCCTCGTACCCTTGAAGTTCCCTCGAAGCTTGTACGTGTTTTCTCGACATGTTATTCAGTAATATACAATGAAATATTTTCGCCAAATTAGCTTTTATATCGCTTAGGTGTGTCCAGTGGGTTAGAAAGTCCGTAGTATGAACACACCTCGACAACAGCTGTTGGCTAGGACTTCATCAGTTGCTGACAATTGGGGCACACTGCATATTGATTTTATCTAATCTCTTCTCGTGATATTTTAGAAAATGTCATTTCTATTTTCTTTTCCTGTGGACTTATTTATGGGTCGGAATTCCTCTGAATTATGACATTTTTTGGCTATTGGCTAAATGGGAATCGACTGTTGAAAATTTAACTGATCAGAATTTCTTTGTTTTCCTCCAAGGAATTAATGGTGAGGGATCTTTTTTCCCAAGAATTATTACGGTAAACTATTTGTTATAACTCTTACATGTGATAGTATTCGTTCCTTGTTCGACTCTATTTAATTCCGGATTCCCTTATTAGTCAATCAGGCTTTGGGATTCTCTCTCAGAATGATATTGGGATATGTTCAATGATTGACACTGTTGGACTGAAATGGATTATGTCAGATGGGGATTTACTATTGTTGTTGTGAACCTTTCGTGATACAACTTGAAGTTGGAGTTTATAGTATCTCTTATATTATTTCCATGATTAAGACGATTGTGATCACGGTGTAATGTATTATGTACTTAACGAGTAAATTTATTCATTATTGTATTTTCTGTTTTGTCAACACCTTTATATTAACCTGATTTATTTTTGAAGTTTTATGTGTACTATTTTATTTAGAGAATTTGTTATTATCCGGTTCATGTAATTGATAATTATCATGTATCCTTGTTGGTAAGTTACCTTATTAATTTACTGCCGTTTCCCCGTCATATGCCATTGGATTTTTAACTGACACCCGCGTGTTTTCCTTTGATATTTATGAGTGGAGCTTAGGGTTTAGTCTCACGATTCATTACATTAACTAATTCGTGTTGGTAGACTTGGACATTTATGCGTCTTTCGATCTGGGTTCCTTTTCGTACCTTTGGGCTTTCTTTTTGAAGGTTATTATAATTTACAAAATTAATTTCGCTTTAAGGTTTTATTAATTTTATTTAATTGCTTTACTCATCAGGTTAGCACAGGTGGAAGTCACATTAAGACCCTTTACATTTTGATTTTTGAAGTTGTATTACTCCGAGATTTTGTTTTATTAATAACTCCTTTTAATAACTTTCGAAATTTTAGCAAAAAATCCTTATATTTTGGGCATAGCATCTCGAGGTTTTAGTTTTATTAACAACTCCTTTACTAATTTTAGCAAAAATCTTTATATTTTGAGCATAGCAACGATTTTACTATTAAAAATCCCGTCACCCTCCCTTAATTGATCCTAGGAAAATTTTTGTCAATGTTAAGAGATTATTAGTGCCCACTGGACTACTCGGTGTGGGTATTTTGAGTCGTTTGTTGTAAACAATTTTAGGTCGAGTTTATGGGAAATGAGTTATGACGAAACAGCCAATAGACTATTTCCCCTTTACCCTTTTCCCCTATACGGAAAGATATTCACGTTTTAGCTCCTGCGTTCTCACGCCGGAGCCTTCACGGGCACGAATTATTGGCGATTATACACGCACTTACACAATTCGATTATATGTAGGATTTTAATTACTTGTAATGTTGTTTCGGGTGTGGGTCGGAAAAACTTCGACAAAAGAAAATCTATTTGTTTAGGTAAATATATTTTATTGCTACATAGTACATCATAGTTTTCGTTAATAGCATAAAAGCAGAGCTCATTCGAGGTTGCAAGAACGCGACGTGGAGAGAGTTTTCGAACATCCTCTCACTCACATTCTAAAGTTTCTGGCTTCCACTGGTTGAGAGTTAAAAACGATTCAAGTTTTTTCAAAAACTGATTCAAAGCTAAACCGATTAGCAGATTAAAAACTGATTTAAACTGATTAAAATTATGTGAAAATGAATCGGTATATATACCTATTGTACGACCCTAACTTTGCGTGTCAATTTTGATTTAGTAAAACAAAATTTGACCTTGTGTTTTCTAGTTTATTCTATTTTTTAATTTTATTATTTTGTAATTTAATTTGACAATTTTTCTTTTGAATTTTTTAATTGAATTGTTTTCAATTCAAATTATTTGATTTTTATTCCATTTTCATGGATTTTCGTATTTTTTGGTAAATTGTCAAATTTCGGTCAACTTGTAAGGTTTTTGTGTTATTTTTATGTTTATTTCGTGCGGATCTTGTTGCACTTTGTTATTATTTTACTTTAGTTTTGTGTTTCTTGATTTTATATTTAATTGTTTTCTTTCTCGTATTTTAGCATGGGTAGTTGATGTTTTATGGGTCTGATTTTGAATCTGCATGTTGTATTTGCGTGTGTATTACCGATTCATTTAAACAATTCTCAAGGCCGTTTGTGTTCTGGCCCAACAAGAATCAGAAAACGAAAACGAAAGGTAGTCCCAGATAACCTACAAAAGCAACTAAAAGAGGCAAGAAAAGAAGCTGAACAATCGCAACAAAAAGTGATGCAATTAAAAAAGATCCTACTAGATGTAGAGGAGGAATTGATAAAAGAAACCATCAAGACAATGATGATGAGAGAGAAATTGGAAAAACAAATGGAACAACGAATAATCTACCCAGAGGGCAAAGAGAAATTATATCAAGAACGAGAAGAAGAATTAATAAAAGAATTTATCCAGAATCAGACAAGAATCGTAAACCAAAGAAAAGAAATACAAACCTTAGAACAAGGTAAACAAGATCAAAAGAACGAGATAGAGAAACTACGAGAAACAATGAAGGATACAGAAACAGAAATACAAAATGCAAGGGAAGAAATTGGTATAACGCTAAATCAAACAAGAGAGGAACTAGAACAGATGCGAACCAAATAATTGGTAGAAAGGACAAAGAGAACAAGTGAGGAACAAGCCAAAGAATGGGCAAAGCGTCAAGCACTACATTGGAAAATAAAATGGCAAGAGGACAAAGAGCATGGAAGGAACCATTGGGATGCACACGCATCCCATTACGCTCAACAAATAGCCGAAGAGGAGGACCGAACAAGAGCCTACAAAACCAAGTGGGAAGACGTAAAGACAGAAGTCAACAAACTAAGAAATCAAGTACCAAAAACATCTAGGAGAATAAGAGAGCCTAAAGACGACAGACAAGAAAGAATGATAATCCAACTAACAGAACAAGCGAAAAGATGCAGAGAAAAGTACAGGATATCAAAGGTCGATAACGCAATTCAATGGGAACACATACAAAAACAAGATTGAGGAATAATATTCTAGCAGACTAGAATAAAAGAGATGTTAATAGAGCAGGAAAGGACACTCAAACAAAGGCAAGAACAACAAATAAAAACTGAAGCCAAAGAAAGATGGATCAAATGGGAAGCGAAAAAGTGGAAAGAACAGTGTGAAGAAGTCAAGAGAGAAATGAGATTATTACCCAAGAAATTATTGAATATTGAAGATTGGGAACTATTGGAACAGATCGAAGAGCAAAAACGGACAATCGAGGACTACAACAACCAGATCCGAACAATGGAATTTTAAGAACGGGTCAGACGAAGTTCAATAAGAATGCTCAGAAAGAACGAAACAAATTACGAGAAACAGCTCAAAGAAACAAACAAGAGATTGGTGGAGACGAAAAACCAATTAGCAGACCAAAAGCGGCAAAATCAACAGTTAGGTAACATACTAATGGAAGCCCAACAGGACGTAAACGGACATCGGGGAGTAGTGGTATATAAAGAAATTCAACTGAGGCACCAACCCGAAATAAATCAACAACTTAGGGGACAAGTCGAAGCGGAGATAAGAATGATCAAACAAGGTTATGAGGAAAATGAACTAAAGACAAAGGAAGAATGTATAACGCACTAACCACCTGATGAGTGCAGAAAGTAATGAGACCTTAAAATAAAGGGAAAATCTACTGTGTATAGACATCTATCTGTAAATAATCATCGAGTAAATAATGTATGATAGAATGAGAAACAAAGCAAACCTAAAGGAGCTGTACATGATGATGATGGTAAAAATAAAACTATGTGTAACCGAGAACCCCTTAGAAATGTGTGGAAAATCGCATCCGTTCCGAAAGGAAGATAGTACATGCGCAAGCTACAAAGAAATATGCGAAAACCCAAAAGATGAAGAATGACAACAGTTAACCCTACAATGCAATCAATGCCCAATAAAAGGAGGCGAAAATGTTGACGATAAACTAAAAAAAGCATCGAAAAGGAAAGCGAAAGAATCAGACAAATGATACAAACCCTTCTAGATACAAAGAACGAGAGGTCAAGAATAGAATACGAAAACCTGGATATGAAGAAAAGCCTAGACATAATCAGCAATAGAATTCAAAGAATCACCGAAACTAACCCAGAAAATGAGCAAATGCAAGAAATCTTAAGAGCCATCCGTTCAATCAAAAGACAGTCATCGAATAAATCCCAACAAACCTACGAATCAAGCCTAATGACCTTACCAAGTCGAATCATAATAATCAGTCTAACCATAAACACCTTGTCACTGATATGCTGTTTGATAACCTGCCTAAAAGTAACTTATCAACAAAACAGAAGATCTCAAATCAGAAACCCAAGGAAATAAACAACCGAATCCGTAATCCCAAAAGACACCAGGAAATATAAAAACTCTCGTTTATATCTATCAACAAACCAAGCCAATCCAAACCAACAAGAGAAGAACATCAGCTAGAAACCGAAACCCAAGCCATCATCAGAGAAAACTAAATTTGATAATCATTGAATAATTGTGTATTTACTAAAACTGAAACTGATTTGACTTAATTTCGATTCTGTAGACAGTAGTCGGACTATAGGTCCATCTGTATCTGAACAATAATTCATAGCGTAGAAACTTTTTATGTATGTGGGTATTGAGGTCCCGACCAGATAGCTCGTGGACCCAATTGAATGTATAAAGTAGGACTTATGCTTATGATATTGCGGGACGCATTTTACGGGCCCCGAGTGTTTTATGTTGGGCCAACACACAATTTTGTTTAAATGAATCGGTAACAGCACGCAAACACAACACACAGATTCAAAATCAGACCCATAAAACATCAATTAACCATGCTAAAATATGAGAAAGAAATAATTAAAATATAATATGAAAGACATAAAAATAAATAAAATAATAGCTGAACGCAACAAGATCCGCACGAAACAAACACAGAAATAACACGAAAACATGTAAAATTTGACCAAAAAGTGACAATTTATTTAAAGAAACAAGAGTCCATGAAAATTAGAATTAAAAATAAATGATTGGAATTGGAAACAATCCAATTATTTGTTAAAAGAATAAATTGTCAAAGTAAATCAAAAAATAAGAAAATTAAAGTTAGAAAATACAAAGAAATTCCCAAGGTCAAATTTTGTTTTACTACATCAAATTTAACACGCAAGGTTAGGGTCACAGAATAAGTATATATACCGATTCATTTTCACAGAAAAATAAAATCAATCAATCGGTTTTAATAACTTGAATCAGTTGAAGCAGTTTTAACAACTGGAAGCAGTTTTGCAGTTTTGAATCACTTTTTCTTGAACCAGTTCAACAGTTTTAACTAGTGTTTGACCAGTCGAAATTCGACAACGAACGTACGAACATTCGAATCATTTGTATTACTAAATTGAACAAATTTATTGATTAAAAGTAAGCAAGAATAACTTGCTAATTTTGGTATGAACTGTACGGCGATGATGATTGAAAAGTGAAATTAATATTGATTAAATATATATACTGAATGAACTTATTTATTATGTCGAAATTTTTAGGGCCCACAGCCACACACTAGCAAGTTAGCAAAATCTTACATAAAGATCGAGCAGTGTAAATTCGCCAACAGCTCGTGCCCGTGAAAGATCTCGCCGTGGGTAACGACGGACTCGAACGTCAATTCATTTATTATGATAGGGACAGAAGGGAGATCGGGAGGTAATCTTTTGGTTGCCTACCTTTCTACCTACTCCCGAAAATTCTACCTAAAATATCATTACTCAAAGTCTAAAATATCAACACAGAGTAGTCCAGTGGGCACTCTTAAAATCTAACATCAACATAAAGATTTCCTAAGGTCAACTTGAGGTTAACGGGAAGGTGGCTTGTGGAAATCAATTCATCGAGCTTCTAATAATCTTAAAAATCATTGTTGATTACGTAAAATAGGACTAAACTAGACTAATAATCTTAAAAATCATGATTGATTAAATAAAATAGGACTCAAATTGAATAAAGAATCTTATAAATTATTAATAAATCGGTAATATAACGTTAAATTGAGCAAAATCCTTATAACGCATCAATAATTTGGGAAAATAAGACTAAAGCTAAACTACAAGCCCCATATACCACTTTTCAGTTGGAAGGTGCGACGAAACTAAACTAACAACCTCCTAACCCATTGATGAGATGAAAATAGGGTGACGACTAAACGAAAAATCTCATAAATTGTTATTGGTTCCGATATTTGCAATAAAATCAATCCTTTCGTAATTTTTGACTGGAAAATTGTTTATTCATAATCACAAGTAAATCTTTAAATAGTTTTCTTATTATTTATTAATGAATAATGAGTTCATTTTAACTAATAATCTTATAAAACCTGCTCATTAAAAGACTGTTTTAAGTAGTTAAATGATTCAAGAATAAAATGACCTGAAAAATGGGAACAAAACAAACCAAATAATTACAAATCCCGCATACACTACAATATGTAATTGAATAAAATCTGGTAATAGTTATATAAAAGACCTTCTCGAACTTAGTGACCATACATGTCCAAGCCAACAGGATTAAGACGACCGTGCAAACTACATCTCACTATAATCCAAATACCGACGCGTCCAACAGAAGTTTCAGAAATATTTATTCGTAAAAGAAAATCGAAAATATGTGTATACAAATTCATATGTCCAAAATGTTGAGAAGGTCCTCCTAGACGATAGAAGACGACGAATACTGAGTGAGATCCAACTGAATGACCAAGGATGAAGCCGATTTACCTGAAAATATCTCCTACGAAAAGGAGCATAATTATCTAAATAAATTAGTTAATCCAATAATAAATTGATTAAATCAAACCTTAACAATCAATAAGATATGAAAAAATGAAATCGGAGAAATAATGACTGAAATTCTCCTACGCGATATTAATATTTGTGACAGGAAACACCAAATAATTAGTCCTGAAATACAGAATGGAGAGAAATGAGTGGACAGAGAAAAGTTGGAAATTCGTCCGGGAGAGAGAAATTAACGATCGATATAAGACAGCTACCAATCATTCCTACGTGTTGGAATCATTATGGGCGGTTCCATATAAATTCATAATTATTATGTCGAATTTACCAATGTCAAAAGTATCTGTGTATGAAACTGAGGCTGAGGAGATTAATAGAAGGTAGTCTATAGGAGTGTCCGATCGAAAACTTTCCGAAATTCAAGCTCGTCCAACCAAGCCCACTTCAAGGTGCAACCAAAGAAGTACGCGTAATGAAGATCACTCGACAGGTACGACTGCTCTAACCACATTTGATGTATCATGAAAAAATATATTTTTGCTATTATGCTCACTCGTTACAATGATTATTTAACAATGTATTTTGAATCATAACCAATAATTACCCAAATTAGAATTGGATAGACTCCACATGAATTTATTGGTGAATCTATCTTACCTGCTTCGTAACGAATTCTCCTAGTTTAGCTACAATTCCCTAATTCGAGTAATTTGGCCGATTTATCGTCAGGTCCTTCACTTCACCATCAACTAACGTAGAATAAAACATGAAAAGCAATGAGCTAATGATACCCAGAGAGTGTCCGTGATGATTTAAAACGGTTAACCCGATCACCATCGATTCGCTTCATACATAATTGACGACCTTGGAAATTAGTAAATGTTTTTTTATTCGCCATAACCCCTACATTTTTAACGGTATTTAGATTATTGGATCAAATTTTTAGTCATAATATTTAAATCATTAGATTAAATTTGCAATTATAACCTTCAGATTATTGGGAATATTCAATTCCAGATTATAGTAGTTGGGCATTGAAAATATTTAATTTTATGACTATGGTGTTTAGATCAGTGGAAATACTCAATTTTTCGTTTATTTTATAAAGCGTATTTAGGTCATTGAGACATATAATTCTACAATTATAGCATTTAACACATTGGAAATATTTAACTTTATATTCATCCTAAGTAGATCGTTTCGAACTATCCAATTTTACGTTTTATCATTATGGCTTTAAAACCAGTGGGAATATTTAACTTTGTATTTTTATAACCATGATATCAAAATCATTCGATGGGTTTTATCATCACACTTTAGATGACCAGTTTCCATTAAACAAATCTTGTAGTTAATTAATTAGATAACTTTTGTATCTAACCAGTAAGTATATTTAATTTTGTTCATTGTTGTCGTTTAATATCCACTCGATTGGATCTCATTAAAGAATCCGTTCCTTTTTTTCTTCAGCTTCCTCCTAGACAAGAAACATCATTCAGGCCTGTCTTATGTAAACTTTCGATTTTAGTGAAACTATCAGAGAAGGCCAATATAGTAATAACTTACGAACAACCATGTACTGACGCGAAATTAAACTAATCTTATCGCCAATAATGGTGGGATGAAAGAAGCAATGATAACCTATTATGTCTTCCATTAACAGGTACACATAGTGGCAACTGGGAAGACGCGGATCGCACTACTCTAACAGTTCCAACCAGATTCGCCGGGAAGTATCGACAAGCATTATGGGACAGGGGATACACCATATCAACTTATGGTACCCCCAAATGGCCGAATCGGAACGGACAAGGAGAAGAGGTCGAGCTTCAAGCATTCTTATCAAAAGGGAGCCGGGTAGAAACCCGCACGAGAAATCCGACAGAGGGCGGAAGGCAAACTCCACCGCCTAGAGCAATTAGAGTGGCGGTATCGATATTTGGCGAAACGGTAAAAAGAGCACCTCGTCACGATAAATCGGGATATCGCCAGTGGGCGTATTCACAGCTCGGACGGGCACCTGCCCACCTATGGAGTCGCCTATGACCACTGGGATCCGGCCCTGCTAGAGAGCGACGCACCCATCCATCTAGTGGTCCAGAAGAGTCTACTGCAACCAGACAATCGGGAGATACTAGAGGATCGGTGTGCGGAGGAGCATGCCCACTCGTGGAAGCGTTACATGAATCAGAGGCAATAATTGACTAGAATTCTGTGATTTATGTTGTTGATTAAATAAATGAGTTGCAAAAAATTACTTTTAATTAATTCGGATAAATTGGAATGATGAGATTTCTATTCAAAGATTAAGTAAAGTAAATATAAACCTACGCATTCAGTAATAGGAAAATAAGAATGATAAAATAAAGTCGAGACTACGATACCCCAACCAACCGCTGAAACTAACTCTATGATTTACCTAATACTTATTTTCATTAAGGAAAGTTGATGATGGATGCCATACCGAATATCAGCCAAGAGTTGAAGAACTTACGCAAGGAGAATACGAACCTGCACCAACAGTGCCTTAAACTAAGCCGTGAGCTGCAGTGGAATAGAGCTACTTAGTCCGAGCCGGCTAGAGTGAAGCGGCTTTACCAAAAGATTGACACGGCACAAAAGGGATGGCGAGAGGAGAGAGCCCTGAACCAAGTCCAGAAGGTCCAGATTCATGAGCTGGAGGTAGCGGTAGCGGACAGTTAGGAGGGGCAGACCGTTACCAAACCTCTGGTGTTCGTCCCAGCCCAAGTAACCTACAAGAACGTGACAAGTCATACACAACAGCCATTTAAACCAAAGTCTCGTGCAAGACCAGGGAGGGCTGAAATGAAACGGCAAAAGCAACAAAAATTGCATTAAGATGAAAAGCGTTTTTGATAATATAATGTGTTGATAAATTAAAAAACTCTTCTGTCATTCAGTTATGTTCCAAATAAATATAGTGACATTGAGAATAAATCTCTCTGAGGGTTAGGATAGTGCGATTTGGAAGTAAAGTGAGTAAGGGACCTCGAGAAGACAAGACGAGCACAGACCTTCTATCGGTAGCTCGCTGAACCAGCTGTAGACCGGATCTTAGCAGTTTTGGAAACAAAGCTCACCTTTGACGGTCACAGAACCATTGGTTACAGTACAAAAGTTGCGTAGCAACGGGTAACCAGTGGCAGTCAAATAGAATTATATTATTGGGGTCAAGTTCACAACGACCACCTATAACCCAACACTTTCCATCTGTAGCTCGTAGGATCAAAGATCATCTGACCAGAGCAGTCTGACTAGAACTAGACAGCTGTCAAAAGTCTAAAATTTCTTAGAAAGGGCGTTAGAAGGTTGGTTGATCATGTGTATGTGTATGTTATGGAATCTAGCCTAATTTAAAAGCAATAAAAAACATGACCCACGCCTCACCAAGATTCTGAGGCAATGCCAACGAATGAAATTATTAACTCATTAATTTTTCTTCAAGTTAATTTTCAAATTAATTTCATTTTTATTAAAATTCTATTTGCTTATCATAATTATTTCAATTTCATATCATAATTTAGTAAAAATTTCATTTATTCTGCCATTGTTTAAATAATTGAATATTAAAAGTAAGTAAAGTTTACATTGTTAAAAGTATTAAAATTTAATTAATTATTTTAGATAAATTTCAAATTAATTAGCAACTGTATTGTCAAATACATTGAACATGGAGCAAGTAAGCATATTTTTGACAGCAGTTTGTTGTTGTTTCAGGTTGCAATCGAGCTTTTGTTAGCGCTTTTCATTTTAGAGCAGCCAAAGAAGTTAGTGGAGTTGAAATATTTGTTTGGTAGCTTGCTGGTTTTTTGCTTGAAGTGTTTGATTGAAAGTTTTATTTTCCAGACAAATGATCTCAGTCCAAACAATAACATCAATTTTCCTTTATTATTTGAAACGTGGAATTTAATATCTAGGATTAATGAAGGGAAATTCGTAGCCATAGCTTCAAATGATCGTAAATACATAATAACGATTACCAGCAAAGAGAAGTCAAATCAAAATATTAAGATAATGAAAGAAATATTGAACTTGATGAAAGACCATAATGCCTTTTTACTGAATTCAATTTATTGCGGACTCTCAGAGGTTATTACTATTATTATTATTATTATTATTATTATTATTATAATCATTATTATTTTTATTATTATTATTATTATTATTATTATTATTATTAATATTATTATTATTAATATTATTATTATTATTATTCCTTATTCATTATATAATATTAATATTAATAATAATAATAATAAAAAATAATTTTATTATTAATAATACTAATAATGATAACAAATAATAATAATAATAAAATTATAATAATAATAATAAATAATGATTATAATATAATAAAAATAATAAATAATAATAGTAATAATTCTAAAAATAATAATAATAATTATAATACTTATAATATTAATATTAATAATAATAATAATTATAATAATATTATAATTATAATAATAAATTAATAATAATGTTAATAGTAATAATAATAATATAAATATTAATAATTATGATAATAATTATAATAAAAATAATAATTATAAAAAATAATAATATTATTAATAATAATGATAATTTGAATAATCATAATAATAATATTAATCCTAATAATAATAATAATAATAATAATAATAATAATAAATTATAATAATTATAATGTTAATATTAATAATAATAATATTATTATTATAAATATTATTATTATTATAATTGTTATTTATTTATTTATTATTATTACTATTATTATGATAAATTGATTAACAATCTTAAGGATCCATGTTTTGGAAAGTCTGAGTGTAATTTATCAAATGGGTGTGAATTGAGTGTTGATCTAAATAATAGTAAAATGGATATAAAAAAATGAGCCTTAATATTTGTTAGTATTGCCGTACTCTGAAGGCTTTACAAATTATAAAAGGAAGTTAACAGATGGGAAGTTTAGAATATAAGATCGTTTTTAATTCGTGTAAGGTACGCAATAAGTTTATAAATAAATTAAAAACTCCGGTTGGATTGTGTTCTGATCTCGTTTATCAATTTACATGTAATGGGTGTAATGCCACATACATTGGAGAGACTTCCGTCATCTCTGTACTCGAGTTCTTGAGCATTGTCGATTGAAGGGTTTGACCAATATTAGTGAGCACAATAGAGGCTGTAAAGGTGAAATTGGAATGTCTGATTTTAGAAGTTTGTTGAAAAGTTTTAATAATTATTGGGAACGAGTGATATGTGAAGCATTGTTGATAAGGTCATTGGATCCAAAGATTAATGTGCAAAGTGCTGTAACTACGAATGTTTTGAATGTTTTGAATATTTTACGTATGTTAAATCATGTTTATGTATTGTTTTTTAAAAAAAAACTTTTTTTTAATATTATTAAAATAATTGAAATTTTAAATTACATTAATTTTTTTAAAAAGTTATAATATAATGAAATTTTAAATTAATTAAAAGTTATTTGACTATATTTTATAAATATTTATTTATTACAAAATTAAATTAATAAAAAATAATTTTTTTAAATTAAATGTTAATTCATAATATTTTTAGTTGGTTTTGAGTACTTGAAGATGATAGTTATGCTATCGAAATATATAGTACGAAAAGTTTTTTATTGTCTTTATCTTTTAATTAAATCGTTGCCAAATTTATTTAATTATTTATTATTATTATTTGTTTTTATTTACTATTATTATTATTATTATTATATTTGATCATTATTATTATTATTATTTTTATTATTCTTTTGATTTAGACCCTAAATTTTAGCGCTATCGAAAACACCCAAAAATCGTTGTAATTTCTAATTTTCCAAATTTGCAGTTAAGCAGAAAGTCTGATTATTTATTGAATTTTCACTACAAATTATTATTTCCGTTAGCTACAAAGGTTTAATTTTACCTCGATGTGAAATTATCAAATATTAATATTGCCTTTCACTTCGCGAGGGAGAAATTCAATTGCCAAACTTCGCTTATCGTTCTTCAGTGGATTTCCATTATTATTTCTATTCATCTAATGTAGATATATTAAAGCTCCTGCAGGATGACTGTAAATAATACTGTCGAAATTATGTAATATGTATGTAGGAGTTGTGTGAATGAAGGTTACGTATCAAAGGTGCGATATGGAATGTGTGTGTGTGTGATTACTGCTCAGGATAATTACACTATAATTATTTCCCTCATCCAAATTTGACAGTAGTATTACATACACCAGCTGTCACTGAGATAAATTCCGCTATAATTCAAGTTGATACATAAATCAACTTAGCGGAATTTATTTTTTGTGAATGGATTTCTTCCATTTTTTAAATGGCTGCTAAGTAAGTTGTTTTTTATATTGTTATATAACTTAAAGTTAAATTTTAAGAGTTGAATTATGATTTCATAAGGAAATATGATCATAATTCAAGCTCTTAAATATAACTTTGATCAACTATTTCATATATATTATTATAAATAATATTAGGAAAATTAGTAACAATAACTATTCTCCAAAAATATGTATTTTTTTCGGATATTATTATTCAAAAATGTGAGTTAAATTATTTTTGAACTTATAAAAATTATTATGTGCATTAAATAATTATAATTTTTATAAATATTTTATAAAAAATCATCGATTATATACACGAAATAATTTGGTTTATGATTATTTTTTAAAACTTACAAAAATAATTTAAAAATTTATGCTTTTTTTCGGATTTCAGGTTTTGCTTTTTTCTACAGAAATATCTGAAATATTAGATTAATTTTAGTTTTAAGGGTAAATCTTATGAAGATACATCATTATTTACTCGAAATTTCCTAGCAAAAACATAAAAATTTAAATTAAAACTTTTTTCCGCCATTTTTCTTTCTAAAATTATCTCAAAAATGTCTATAAAATTATTTATTATAGGGATTTTTTCAACTTCGGAAGGCTACATGTTAAAAGTTAACATGCATGTTTTATTATAGGTTGAGTTAATGTGCATTATTTTATTTCTCTCTCACTTTTTGTGTCTCTATAGTTTAGGGTTTGTCTCATTGACGATTTTACAAGGAACCTCAAGGTGAGTTGGTGTGTTTATATGCTATAAATTTATTGATTTTCTTTTATATTATAGGTGATTTGTCTCAGTGACAGCTGGTGTATGATTAACCTTATGTCTCCAAAGTATTCTATCTGCTTCTATATTAATTTTTATTCCGTCAAATTCAATTTTATTCAAATTGAATTTCCTAAATTTGATTTTTACTCGTTATAATTTCAATTATTTACTGCATTTTCTTTCCGCCTTTTTATGATTGAATAAAATATATTAATTATTATTTCTAGCATCACTGGTTCCACGTGCAAGAATATCCAGAAAGAGGAACATTAAAAAAGTATATTGGAAACGGAGCGATAAAAGAAAAAGCAGCAAAATTTTATTCGAGTTGTATCGTTCTCGCAATCGAGTTCCTGCACTTCAACAATATTATGCACAGGTATTAATGATTGTATTATCCTATGGTAATGTTAATGTAAATTATAGAAATATAACATTAGAAAATGTGGTTGTTGATGGAGCAGGATTTGCCAAATTATCAGATTTCCATCATTGTAAGGCTAACATGAAGTTGAATGATACAACAAGAACAGTATATAAAGACGATGTTTATAAGGCTCCTGAAATGGCAAAAAGTAAAGGAGATACTAAAGGGATAGATTGGTTTGCCCTCGGTGTATGCCTCCATTATATGGCACTGGGTACATTTCTCAATAACTCAAAAAACACTCTGCGACACAGGAAAAAACTTTCCAATGATTCAAATTCGCTAATCAGTGAATTAATTGAAAGTAACCCCGGCGTAAGACTCGGGAACACATTGGAGGGAACGGAAAGTGTCAAAAATCATAGATTTTTCAAGTGTGTTGATTGGGAAAATTTGAGGAAAAGAAATATAGAACCACCAATCAAACCAAAATTGGTAATTATTTCCATTATTTATTATTATTTTACAAGGACTTTTTTGTGTTTCACCTCTGATTTCTTTATAAGTGACATAATAATATTTTCTACACAATTTGACTATGAATCAGATTTATTTAAGCTATTCACAAATTTTCGGCACAGCCTTTTTTAAGTGATAGAAATAACTTGAAAAAGGCTGTGCCGAAAATTAAGACAAAACATTTAAGACAAGTTTATGTTTTTATAAAATTATATGAAATAATTGCTAAATAACAAATTGTGATTATCATGATTATGATTATTATTTTTTATTATTATTATTTATTATTATTATTTTTATTATTATTATTTATTATTATTATTTTTTTTATTATTATTATTTTTTTTATTATTATTATTTATTATGATAATTATTATTATTTATTATTATTATTATTTATTATGATTATTATTTATTATTATTTTTTATTATTATTATTTTTTATTAATATTAATTATTATTATTGATAAATTTTAACTTCTTATTATTTGTCGATAGCGTAATCATTTATATAAATAAAATTTAAATAAATAATAATGTAAGCCTATTTTTGTAATGTTTAATCATAAAATGAAACATGAAATATTTCGACAGAGAATCGGTCCTGATCACTCACAATCAAAATTCAACTAGACTTTCGGCCTCCTGTTCTCTGAATGACATTTTCTTATTTTTGTTATTATTTTATTATTACAATTGTGCTAACAATAAAATCTTTAATTTTTATTAAATTTTGAACTTTTGGTATTTTTATATTCAATTATTTTGTTTAGTATTAAAAATCAAAAATTAACTTTTTTATGCAATACAAATTTCGGCGCTGCCTTTATCATATATTATTAATTAACTTTAATTATATTAAAAATAAAAATAATGAAATTTTATGCAGCTTCAAAATACGTTAATAAAATAATAAAAATAAATTAATTTTTAAATTATTTATTTATTAATTATTTCAATATAATTATTATACTTTTTTATTACAATAATTATATATTTCATTATTATTATTAATATTATAATTTTAATACTTTTTGAAAGAATTATTATCTGATCTTATTGCTTTACAGGATCAGATCACTTACATGGATTCGTTGGAAAGTGATTTCTTAAGTGATTCCAAAATGTTTTCCGTAATTTTGATCTTTAAAAAACTTAGGATTTGTAACCGAAACTTGATATAAGTTATTGATATACTAATAAATACTTTTTTGTTTATTTTTATTTTGGTTAGAATTCTTTATCAGTTTTTAATTTTATTATGTAATAATTTATGATATTAATAATAATTGAGATCCTAAATCTAGAACAAGATTTGAGAATAAACCTTAGTAACAAAGCAACTCCACCATCAATATCTGAGAACCTAATTCGAATTTTATATTTACTTTCGATCATCCAGGACAATTCCAAGACAACTAAAGTAAACGTCTTGTCCGTGAGGCAGCGGAGGTGATTGTTATTGATGACTAATATTAGGACTTATATTCCTAAATAAATTTCTTGTTTCATGCATTGAGATTTTTCCAAATTTGTTTAATTTTTTTCCAGTCCACAACCGGAATTACACCACTCAAACTAGCAACATCAACATATCGAAACAGATCCATGAACAGCTCTGGGTGTTTGATTCAGTCCTGCGATGCAGCAAGGGTGCTTAAGTAGTGACAAAAGTAGGTAGTTAGGAAGACACTACACCATAACATACAAGTTACCCCCTGCCCCCTCCCGCTGGCGACGGATTAAATTACGTAAAGTCGTAATTAATATCGAATTGTATTAGAGTAAATTTAAGTAAATTAAGATTCATCAAAGTACATAAGAATACATTTAAGTAAATTAAGGTTCCTAAAGTAAAATAAGACGGGTAATTTTTAAAGCTGAAAATTTTAAAAGCAGTAATAGTTGGCAAATTACATAAGGTAATAATTTTTTCAAAGTAAATAGAGAGTCGTAAAGTAAGTTACATAATGTAAGAATTTTTAAATTCTTTCCTTTCAGGTTCTTGAAATAATTTTTTATAACCGTCCATAGGTTTTATATCTTTTATACATTTTTCTGTATATTTTGAAACTTGTTTATCTTTAGCAGGTTTAATTTAAAGTATTGAAAACCTTTTTTCCAATTCACCTGCACCTGAATTATCATTATGTTTTTTACAAAAGTCATGGATAATGTTTGTAAAGCTATAAATAATTGTTTTAATCCCTTTTTCCATTCTTTATTTTTAAAGTATCGATCCCTCTTATTATTACATCTAAAGAATATGTACTTTCTTCCATTTATTGTTTTAATTCTGGAATCTTTGATATAAGTTCATCAAGTCCTTCTAATTCTTGAGATTTTGGTGCAAATTTTTGAATTTGTTTTTCCATTTTATATTGGAATAATTTTCCATCTAAATATTTTCCATTTTAAATATTTTGATAATTTTTTCAATTCTTTAAAAGATTTTACACCAGTAGGACTAGTTTCTGGTTTGTAATTTTCTAGAGTGCCAGTTCCTGTATGCATTTGAATAGGAATATTTCCTATAAAAAATGAATGAAAACTTTTAGAAAATAATTTTTCAATTTCTGGGACCTCAGTAAATTTAAAACTTCGCTCTTGAATCTTTCTTAAAGAAATCCATTCAAAATTTACAGGTCTATAATTTTCACAAACAATATTTTTTAGTAGCTTTGCATTGAACGATTTTGTATTTTTCCGTCGAGTTATTTTTATCAACCATTTTTAAATTTTTCTTATAGAAATCTTTAAGAATGGTGAAAGAATTCTTGAAGAATTCTTGAAGAAAATTTACAATGCCTATAAAATTGTAACATGGTTAGAAAAAATAACATGATAAAAAATTATCCTATGAAAATAAAAAATTAAAAAATGTCGCCTACTCGACCGAGAGAATTTAGATATGTTCCATGTGACAGAATATTTACTAGAGGATCAGTTTATGTAAGTCATTGTAAATCTGTAGATCATTTAAGAAGAACTGTTGGTCTCGATAATTCAAATTCTAAACTTTGTAAAAAATGTAAAGAAAGATATTTAATAAATTTTTTTCATTTTCATTATATAAAGTGTAATGGAAAAAAGAAGAAGAAATCAACCTATTAATAACCTATAAAACTCATCAAGTGAAAGTGAACAAGTTGAAAGTGAAATTGAACAAGATGAAGAACCTAAACTTGATATATAACTTGAATAATAAGAAACAACGTATTTATTTATAATTTTTATTATAATTATTATTATTATACTTTATTATTATTATTATATTTATTTATTATTATTATTATTATTATTATACTTTATTATTATTATTTATTTTTATTATAATTTTATTATTATTTATTATTATTATCTTGTTGAATTTCTTTGCCTCCTGCTATTCCCAGCATATGCGAGTCGGGATGGGAACGACTATCGTCCTCATTTTGGGTCTCAGGTGGCGGGTCACTATTATGGAATCTGCTGAATTATTCGAAGTTACATGTACTGTTGGGTGAAAACTCCCTGATTGTCGTGCATCTTGTTGTTCGTCATCATTAAATAGATCGGAGTTTCTCAATTAGAGTATTTGTCTGGCCTTTCTCTTTTATTCATAAATAAATTATAAGGTAGGCATTGTTGTTAATTTTAAGCGATTTGGCTTAGGTATTTGCTTAATTAGTCAACCGCCCTTTCATTTTCAAATATTTATCTCATGAATACTTCAAATTTTCGGGAGTGCTGAATTATTTTGTGACTATATGTAACGGTTCACATTTATAATCTTCCTTCATCCCAAGTCAAAATATTTCCCCTCTAATAATAGTAGGAACATTGTTATTTTATTCAACCCAAAATATTTTATTCGTAGAGCTCTTATAAGTGATTAATTTTTATTTTTATCATTAGTGGAAACATTGTATTTGAGATTTTCCTATTGAATCAGATAATGCATTTAATTTTTAAGTTCATTTCTATAAAATTAGGTATAAATTATACAAGTTTATTACTGAGGATTACTGTATTTTATTATTAATAATCTAATTTTTCATTAACGTTGCAGAGATTTCTCACGATACCTCCCCTCTCACTTCCCTTAAAAATAAAAAGTTGACCCTAAGGAATGTATGTCGACATTATGATTTTTATGAGTGTCCACCGGATGACTCGATGTAAGAGATTTTGAGTCGATAAGTAGATGAGATTTTAGGTCGATTTTTCCGGAGATGCATGACAGAGGATCAGCCAAAAGACTGGTCCTCTATCTTCCCTCTACTCCTTTAGTTTTCATAACTGAAGTTTGGATCCGTTGTTACACACGACTGGACCTTCACGCACACGATACATCGGTGGATATACCTGCTCTTATGTCTCGACTAGTATGTAGATTTTAATATCTTGCGGTGTGTTAGGCTGTGGGCCGGAAAGATTTCGACACAGTTCAGACTTCAATTTTCGTTTAAAACCATATAATTTGAATCATCATAGACCATACAGATATACATCATCGCACCAGGTCCATACATCTTTTAACAAAGCTTCCACTTACTTCAAATTTCAATATTTTAGATCGGTAGGATTCTGTCAATAATTTCACAGAAGAAATAGAATTTCTTTGGTTAATGTTTTCTTAATGAACAATAGTAGTGTTGCTAGTAAAAAACAGTTTTTTACGAGAAAAGTGATTCTGTAACCCTTAAGCATTATAACAAAATTTGACTTTAGATTTATTTATATTTTCTAACCCTAATTTTATTATTTTTCTTAAATTAAATGAACAATATATTTTATAATTTTTTAATTAAATATTATTTACTAAAATTATTCCATTTTCTTTATTTTATTCAATAATTCTTTATATTTTAAAAATTGCCCATATTTCGGTCAAATCTTATGTTATAATGTTATATTAATGTAATTTGCACATTTGTTTATATTTTAATTTACTTTTATTTTCTTTGATTTTATATTTAATTATATTTTTTCTCATATTTTAAGATGTTTAGTTAGTGAGTATAGGTTTGATTTTGAATATATATTGCTGTGTTTTCATGTTGCTTCTGATTCACTTAAACAAAATCTTGTTTTGGCATAACACATTTATCACGATATTGTCATATTTTTATTTTAAATCTTATTTTTTCGATTTATTTTTCCTTATTCAAATCTTTGTTTGACAGCCATTCTTTATATGTTTTTTATATAAACTCTTTTTGAAATGTTTTGTAAAGGAAATTATTAATGTAGCTGATGGTGATGCCCGCTAGAATGCGTTAATTAAATTCAATAAAAAAGCGGAAATTATTTTAATATTTAAATAATGAAAATTTATAGTTGAGATTACATTATGGAATTTATTGTTACTCTCAATTGCCGCTGGAGCCCACTCGGTACATTGACCACACACATTTTTCAACCCTTTATCTATGTTTATAAGTTAGACCCATTTTAATGCATAGTTTATAGCCAGACAAGTTTGTAACATTTTTAACTCCAGCCATTTTAATGAAGATCTAGAGTGAGATTACTTTTACGCTAAAGTTGACTTCAAAAGCCGACTACGACCAATTGTTCAAAATCCGATCCTGCGTTCTCTTGACTATGTCAACCCATCAGACGTATTTTGACCTTTAATTCATAGATTTTTGCATTAGAATCGGCTTTTTCCATCGTAAAAGTGATGGATTTTGAAAGAAATCCATTTGTTTAGAAATTTGAGACTAACCCTATACAACAATTGAAGTCTAGTAGATATATTTTAACCATTGATTCATAGATTTCGACACTAAAATTGACTTTCTTTCAAAGTTAACCTAAAAATGGTTTTTTGGACAGAAATCTGACTTTATGTTTCATATTCAACATCACACTGACATCTTTGAGAGACAAAACTACCAAAAGTACCCTGAATTCATATTTAATCTAAATCTACTTTTGCGTCAGTAGGTAGTTAGGAGCTATCTGCCATACAAAAAATTGCATAATAAAATAGGGGGAGGGGGGGGGTTTATTTACAGATTAATTTCGGGTTATCTTGATTACATAATGATGTAATCAACTTAATTAATTTTGTGTGTATTTTTTAGTAAAATTTCTAATTTATTTTCGAATTTATTTTCAATTTTTAAAATAAAATTTTTTAAGTATTTCTAATTAAATTTTTTTTAGTAAAATTTCTAATTAAAATTTTTTCAGTTTAATTTTATATGATTTTAAAAATATGAGTTTTTAATCACAAAATATATACGATTTCTAAGTAGAATTTTCAGTATAATTTTATCGATGAAATTTTTAAGTTGTGTATTTTTTCAAAATTTATTTTTAAGATTAAGTGTATTTTAAGATGATAATGTGTATTTTAAAATTTAATTTTTTAAGCATTACATATTTTTAATTAAATTATTTTATAGGAAAGTTTTAGTGTGATTTTTCAATTAATTTTTAATAAAATTTTTAACAAAATAATTATTAAACTTTTATGATAATGATTTAAAATTTTATACATAAAAATATTTTAATTGAAAGAAAAATGATATTGTTAACATAAAATAGTAATAATAATAATAATAATAATATTAATTCAACGAATTAAAATCTTTATAAAAAAAAGCAATAAACCCACAAAATAAACTCGTAAAAGATCAAAATTTATTTACATCATCACAAATCTGCTTATAGTAAGCTCTTCTTAGCTCAGCCAACAAAATATGTACAACGTCCTTCTTCTTGTAGTCTCTGCAGCATCTGCATCTAAATGGACAAGTCAACATTGAGGGATCTGCACAAACAATACAGTCATCTAAACATTTCAAACCAGATCCTTGAACTGATTCGTAGTGCATCAGTACAATTTCTTCGATGTTGATTCCTGTCATTTGATAGATCCGTGTAGCCAAGTATTCAGGAGCACAATAGGAAAGTTTGTTTTTCATATTCGGAAAGAGTTCTTCCATCTTCATCAGAATTGTTTCGAATACGTATGCTTCTTGCTCGTAGATCATTTTTTAATTTTTACAATCGTCAGAATAGAATCTATTTAAACACAATCAGTGCTTAATAAATAATCTAGTATTTCTTCGTCAGTATTAAGATTATTAGTTTTTGATTTTATAAAATTAAATATTTCTTGTACTAGACTGTGGTATTCTAGTGTTTTTATCCACATGACAACAACTTTTCCGCTTGCAAATACATTCACACAAAGTGGATTATACTTGACAAGTCTCAATGCAGGAAACAGTTCCGGTTCGTAAATGTTTTCTGTTTTTGTGGACAAATCATACAAGTTGATTCGACAACACATGTCAATATTCAAAGATAATGATTAAATTTGTAAATCTTGAATCTGATATTTGAGATTTCCTGTCTGTAATGGTCTTTTGCAACCCATTATCCTGCATTTTCCGCTCTTGAAGAATAAAATTGGATATTTTCCACATCTATCCACTACATGTTGAGGTTTTCCAATCAGGAACTTCATTAAGGTTACTTCACATCTTCATCTATAATTAATATTACTAATCATTTTCTGAGATCAAAATAAATGAATCAGTATATCAAATTATAAACAAATTAAATTAAATGGAATTAAGAAATGATGCAGTGTATCAAATTGTAGGGCCTAGTGTTAGCGGAAAAACTTTATTTGTATGTAATTTATTGCAGTCAAACATGTTCAAATCAAAATTCAATAAAATATATTGGCATAAGGGTGCAGACGAAGAACATGGATTGACACAAAATCAGTTTCTAAATTGAAAATGACAATAGTTAAAGGATTTGATAAAAACTGGTTGTCTAGGTTACGTCGAGGCGATGTAATAATTATAGATGATTTGCATCAAGAAGCAAATAATGAAAAAGATTTCAATAATTTTTTCACAAAAATCAGTAGACATTGTGGAGTTACTGTTATTTTCATAACTCAAAATTTATTTCATCAAGGAGGAAGTCATCGAACTCGTAATTAAAATGTTCAATACCTAGTTGTTTTCAAAAATCCTCGCGATCAAATGATTATCGATTTCTTAGCCAGGCAAGCTTATCCAAACAATAGAAAATTTTTAATTGAATCATTCCAAGATGCTACAAGTGTTCCCCATGGATATTTATTCTTTGACTTTACACAACAATGCAGTGACGATTTACGTATCAGAACAGATATTTTTAATGAAAAAGGGGTTACGATTTATAAACAAAATTGAAAACAAATAAATGATTATCAATCATGTCATTTAAAAAAGTACTTGTCAAAAACGAAATTCAACCCAAAAAAGTTATTCGTAAAACCAAATCAAAAGTAAAGAAGAATCTAAAAAAGAAGAAGATTTTAAAAAAGAAGTGGATCAAATTATAAACAATAATAATTAATTGTAATTAGTAAAAATGAAATTTGAACGTAGTCTACCATATTTCAATGCATTGGTAAAGGCACAAAATAATAAAAGATTAGCAATTTTACAAGCTTTCCCTCCATTTGTTATTGATGATTTGCTTGAAGTTATTGTAAATATAGTCCGGGGTAATGTTAATATTAGTAAAGCTAAAAGAGTGGTATTACAAAGACATAAGAGATCCCTTTTATCATTGGTAAACACTATAAATAAACGTTTAATGAAAAGGATAATGTATAAACAAAAGGGCGGGTTCTTGGGTACATTAATTCCTATAGTTTTATCCGCAATTAGTGCAATTTCAACCCTAAGATCTTAATGGGTTTACAATACTCTAAACCAGATAAAGTTGTACATATTTTAACATCTTGTTGTAATAATGAAGGAACCATTAACCAAAAATCCACTCAAAACAATCTGGACAAATCCAAAAGATCCAGATGGTTTTGGTGGTGTAGAAAAATTAACAAAAAGAGTGATTAATTCTAAAAAAGAGACTCAAAAATGGTTATCAGACCAACTAGCATATAGTTTAAATAAACCAATGTAGAAAAGATTCCCAACCAAACCATACAAAACAAGAGGAATCAATGATTTGTGGCAAATGGATTTGATGGAAATGATACCTTATTCGAGAATCAACAAGGGGTACAAATATATTTTAACATGTATTGATGTTTTCAGTAGATTAGCCCGTGCTATTTCAACAAAAACTAAATCAGCTAATAAAATGGCCATTGCAATTAAAAAATAATTTAAAGACGGACAACCTCACAATCTACAGACTGATTTGGGTAATAAATTTAATTAATTATTTATTTTAATTTATTTTAGGTAAATAATTTTATAATAGCAAAGTAAAAGAAGTTATCAAAGCCAATCATTACTCTATATTCTCGCAATTCAAAGCTTGTTATGTGGAAAGATTTAATCGAACTTTGAGATAAAGATTGAAAAAATATTTTGTACATCAAGGTAATAAAACTTGGATACATGTTTTACCGAAAATTATTTTTAGTTACAATCATTCACCACATAAAGGATTAAATGGTCTCAGACCTATTCACATTAGCAAAAAAGTTGGCATTACCAACAAATACCAAGCATTAAAGAAACAAAATCTCGATAAGTCAAAATACAAGGTTGGTGATCATGTAAGAATTAGTAAAATCAGTACTTCTCTGTTCATCAAGAATTTTGACAGCAATTGGAGCGATGAAGTATATGTAATAAAGAAAATAGATACAAAACAGAATCCTGTAATGTATTTAATAGCAGATCATGAGAATAAAGAAATCAACGGAAAATTCTATGAACAAGAACTCCAAGTCATTCCAATCCCAACAATATTTAGAATTCAAAAGATTTTAAAAACAAAAAATGTTGGTAAATATAAACAATACTACGTTAAGTGGCATGGATACGAAACTCCGACTTGGATAGCCTCATCTCAATTGATTAAATAAATATTATGAAAGAAAACCAGTTTTATATGATTTTGCCTAGTAATAGTTGTCCACTTATTTATTTTAATAACGATGCTAGTAATTTTAATGTACAACTAAATTCTGTGTATTTGGATGGTGAATGTGAAGTTGCTTTGATTGATTTCACTTTTGTGTATAATCCTTTTTTGTATTATAGTAATTCTTGTCTCCGATATAAATCGATAAAGAGTGGTAGTGAGATAAAATATTTGAAAGTAAATAACTAAAATCATACTTATGAATTAATAAATCCAAAATATACTATGGGGTATCCTTTGCGCATATATATTTTCTACTTTTTTCATCTTTGCAATCTCTGAAAGGAGGCAAATGTCGGGCCATACTTACCCACATCGCTTTCTCTTCCTTTGATTTGCATGAATATGGTGCATTTTCCAAATAAGGAGGATACACTTCTCTTGTAGGAGGGTGATAGCAACCTTTATCAGGACACACCAACGTAAAACCAGCCCTTGATGGTGGAATTCTTTTGCGTGGTCTTCCTACTCGCCTCGGATCAGACATTTGTTTGAATGATTCGAATGAATGAATGAAATAAACCTATGTGAATATTGAACAATATTTTATAAAAAATATATTATAAAATATTTATATTCATGTAAATAAATTTTATATTAAAAATTATAAAATTAATTTTATTTTCCGGTTTTAAATGAAATAAATAAATATTTATAAAAAAAATAAAATTTAAAAATTTAAATAAATTTTAAAAAAAGCCGGTCCTCAAAGGGTTAAAATCAATTTGGATTAAAAAATATGATCAAGGAGAAATTGTACAATAAAAAATGAAGAATCCAATGTACCTTCCAGTATCGTATTCAACTATAAACATCACTTAAATAAATATTCGAGATGATAGTGAGAAATTCTGTAAAGTATTTAATAGCAGATCATGAGAATAAAGAAATCAACGGAAAATTCTATGAACAAGAACTCCAAGTCATTCCAATCCCAACAATATTTAGAATTCAAAACATTTTAAAAACAAAAAATGTTGGTAAATATAAACAATACTACGTTAAGTGGCATGGATACGAAACTCCGACTTGGATAGCCTCATCTCAATTGATTAAATAAATATTATGAAAGAAAACCAGTTTTATATGATTTTGCCTAGTAATAGTTGTCCATTTATTTATTTTAATAACGATGCTAGTAATTTTAATGTACAACTAAATTCTGTGTATTTGGATGGTGAATGTGAAGTTGCTTTGATTGATTTCACTTTTGTGTATAATCCTTTTTTTATTATAGTAATTCTTGTCTCCGATATAAATCGATAAAGAGTGGTAGTGAATTAAATATTTGAAAATAAATAACTAAAATCATAGTTATGAATTAATAAATCCAAAATATACTCCAGATGTTGATGTGTTTATAGAAAAATATGAGAATTTGGTTATTGTCTGTCCACATGTTCCATTTAAAGTAACATTCCCAGATATTCAACATGCATTTAGTTTTGGACTAAAATCTACATCGATCATTTGTGAAGAGGATCATTGTCGAATAAAATTACCAAAATTTACATATGATGGTGTTATGGAACAATTTGGGATAATTATAAGTTATGAAGAAAAATCAAAATTTGAAAAATATTTTGAAGATAATTTATTCATAAACACTTTATCAGAATTACAAGAATCCAATGTACCTTCCAGTATCGTATTCAACTATAAACATCATTGAAATAAATATTCGAGATGATAGTAGGAAATAAATTAAATTTAGCAAAGATACCAAAACACATTTATCGTTAGATTTTAGAAAAATAAATGAATAAAAAAGATTTTTACTTGAATTTACTCAGTAATAGTTGTCCACTTACATTTCCAAATAATGAAGCTGGAAAGTTTAATGTAGAATTTCCAAATCAGATTTACTTGGAGTGGTATTTAGAAGTTGCTTTAACTGAATTCACTTTTGTGTACAATAATTTTCCATTTTATAACAACTCTTATATTAAATATATTAAGAGTACATTACATAATTGTTTTATTATATTGAAGGAAACTATACAATTAGTCATAACTCTACATTTTATCTGATATATATTGACAATAAAATTTTGAACATTTATTGTAAATATTTTCCATTCAAAGTAACATTTGATAGTATTGAAGAAGCTAATTGTTTGGGATTTAATAAAAAAGAAGTAGATTTTAGTGATGAATTGAATCAGATACGTTTACCAAATAAGAAATCAAATTTTGATACTATACAATTAACTATAACTTATTATTATGATGTAGAGTATACGGAGACATTTAAAGAAAATCTATTCATTACTGAACTTTCACAAGTCACTGATCAGTTAATGACATCTTATCCCTTGATTCTTTATAATTTTTAACAGCACTTGTTATTCCTCCAGCTGCTGCACTTGCGGCTGAAATTCCTCTAAAAATTAATGGTAATAAAGTAGCAACTGGAATAATTCCACCGTGCGCTCCACCTGAATATTCTTTAATTTCTGCTATTTTCATTTTACAATATGTATATTTTTTCACCATTAAATTCAACAGCTGTAGGTTTATTTGTTTCTATTATTTTTCATATTTTTTCTTCTAGTTTTTAAAGGTTATGATTTCCACCAACCATTTTTAATAGAAATTATTTATTAAAAAATAGTGTTTAGGAGTTTATTTTGATAAAATTTACCTAGAATTTCTTCACCGGTTGAATCTCTTATTCCATAAGAGTAGTTGAATGTGTCACATCCAGCACATGTCACATCCAGCACAGTACCCCCATCCCTGCTGAGAGAAAATTTTTCTAAGTCCAAAAGTAGAAAAAAAATTTAAGACAAAGACCATGACTCATTCAAGGTCATTAAAACAAAGACCATGACTCATTCAAGGTCATTGGATGACTCGTCATATTTTTTCAAGGTCATTTAAACAAAGACTATGACTCATTCAAGGTAATTGGATGACTCATCATATTTTCTCAAGGTCATTTAAACAAAGACCATGACTCATTCAAGGTCATTGGATGACTCGTCATATTTTTTCAAGGTCATTTAAACAAAGACCATGACTCGTTCAAGGTCATTGGATGACTCATCATATTTTTTCAAGGTCATTTAAACAAAGACCATGACTCGTTCAAGGTCATTGGATGACTCATCAAATTTAATAATATATATTTTTAATTTTATTTATTTTTATTTAATATACTTTAATTGTTTGTTTTAATCAAGTCAATTATTTTATTATTTTATTTTAAAATTATATTATTATTAAATTTAATTGTTTGTTTTAATAAAGTCAATTATTTTATTATTTTATTTTTAAATTATATTATTATTATTAAATTGTTTGTTTTAATGAAGTGAATATTGTTTTAATCAAGTCAATAATATTATTTATTTATTTTTATTTTATTTATTTTATATACTATAATTTTTTGTTTTAATCAAGTCAATAATATTATTATTTATTTATTTTTAAATTATATTATTATTATATTTAAATTGTTTGTTTTAATCAAGTCAATTATTTTATTATTTTATTATTAAATAATATTATTTTATATTGTTTGTTTTAATGAAGTGAATATTGTTTTAATCAAGTCAATAATATTATTTATTTGTTTTTATTTTATTTTATTTACTTTATATACTATAATTTTTTGTTTTAATCAAGTCAATAATATTATTATTTATTTATTTTTAAATTATATTATTATTATATTTAAATTGTTTGTTTTAATCAAGTCAATTATTTTATTATTTTATTATTAAATAATATTATTATTATATTGTTTGTTTTAATGAAGTGAATATTGTTTTAATCAAGTCAATAATATTATTTATTTGTTTTTATTTTATTTTATTTATTTTATATACAATTAATTTTTTGGTTTAATCAAGTCAATAATATTATTTATTTATTTTTATTTTATTTATTTTATATACTATAATTTTTTTTTTGTTTTAATTAAGTCAATATTTTATTATTTATTTACTATTTTAAAATTATATTATTATTATTATTGTTATTGTTATTGTTATTATTATTGTTATTATTATTATTATTATTATTATTATTATTATTATTATTATTATTTTATTTATTATTATTATTATTATTATTATTATTATTATTAATATTATTATTACTATCATTATTAATATTATTATTATAATTATAATTATTATTATTATCATTAATATAATTATTATTATTATTATTATTATAGTTATTTTTATTATTGTTATTGTTATTATTATTATTATTATTATTATTATTATTATAAGGTCACGTTTTATTATTATTAATATTATTATTATTATTAATGTATAATAAAAACAAAACAACTACATAAAACTTTTATTATAAGGAAATAATTTTATTATTTTTAATATGATTATTAATATTATTACTTATTAATATTGTTTAATTATATTTTTGTTATCATTATTATTATTATTATAATTGTTATTATTAGTATTATTATTTTTATTATTAATATGATTAATAATATGATTAATTAGTATGATTATTTATTTTTCTTATTATTATTTTTTCTTCTTATTATTATTATTGTCAAGGTCATTGGATGACTCATCATATTTTTCAAGGTCATTTAAACAAATACCATGACTCATTCAAGGTCATTGGATGACTCATCATATTTTTTCAAGGTCACTTAAACAAATACCATGACTCATTCATATTTTTTCAAGGTCATTCAAAATTTCTCAAGGTCATATTATTTTTAAACATTTTTAAATATAAATTTACTACTTATAAAAATAAGTAGTATATATTTGTAAATTATTTTATTATTATTATTATTATTACTTATAAAAATTTATTAATACTTATAAAACTTTTTATATTATTATTATTACTATATAAGACATATACAACAAATTTATTATAAAGAGATAATTCTACTATAGTAGTATTGTCGAAGAGCTTTATTCAAAGCCCATTCTACATACTTCCGATATCTGTCAGCACAGCAATGACATCCATCACCACAGGGGTATTCGGGTTCCATATCTTTTGACAAATTGTTTTTTTCGATATCCCATAGGAACTCATCGATTACAGTAAATATCCATATTGATGTATGATTGAATATCAAGTCTGGAATTATTGATGCTGGCTTATCCATGATTCCATGTATTTCTGGATAATAGAATTCCAGACGTTCTTTAATAACTTTAAAATAATCATCTAAAAACAAGTAATAATATTAATAATAGTAATAATAAATTACCATAATGTTTAATTTCATTCATAGCTTGAACTGCGCTCGGTACAATCATTTTGATGATAAAAATTGAAATAACAATTACTTTTATACTAATTTACACACACACACACACACATCTTTAGCTATAAACAATAAATATTAATTTATATAGATTTGAAAATGATTAAAGAAATTTTAATAATATTATTAGCTTTTAATATGGCCAACTCAATTGTTGTAACCGTTCAAGGTAAAAATTCAACAAGACGTGTATGTCCTGATACCGCTGTATTGATGGATATTTTGTATATGATAGATAGGCCTAGATATTTGAAAACTCCAGTCAAAAGATTATCTGAAAGAATGAGTAATTTAGAATTCCGATTTGAACATACATATGAGACTTTATAAAGAGCTAAAAACGAATTATATGATGATATTATATATCTAAATAAAACCATTGGTACTATCAAAAATGAATTAAGAAAATCAATATTAGAATTGAAAGAAAATCGTAAACTTAATGAAAAAATGATGAATCAAGTTCAATATAGTATAAAATTTTATTCTAATAAAACAACTGATCAGTTCAATCGTATAATGAAATTACAACAACACCCAGTTAACAGTGGCGGCAACAGCTTGAAAGAAGTCAACAGTGCCAACAAATCATCATTGCCATTTCCATTATATATTTTTACATATTTTCTTAGTATTACATGATTCTGATTGGTCGAATATAGTATAAATAAGCTTACACTTTCAAATATTTTTATAAAATGCCAGAAACTAAATTTTTTATAACTTTGTTGAATGAGTTGGTCTCTAATAATAGAGAAGAAGATGAAATCATTAAAAACATGAAATTTATGGTAAACCGTACCGAGAAAATCGTTGAAGACATACCATTTGATTATGAAAAAATTCTCAATTTGCCACCATTGGAGAGAAAGAAGGCATTCCAATCAATATTTAGTTACATGTTTGATGAAAATAATAAATGGATGCGAATAATAGTAGGATTAATGTATATGAAACACATGATATTAAAATCTAGATCTGACTATGAAAATTATTTCCAATGGTCTATAGAGGTATATTACTTTATATTGTTAATAATTTATCATTATTTAGGTGATAGAAACAAAAATTGACCCGTGGGTAATAACAAACGGTGGATGGACAGCGATTATTCAAGTTGCCGCAGAAGCCAAACGCTCTGATATTTATATCGAGAATTGTAAATTTTTATTAAAACTATTTACTGGACCATCTGTTTTATATTTATGTAATAAAGTTTATCGTAGATTTTAATAAATATTTCTTTGTTATTATTATTATTAATAAAATACTACATTTTTAAAGATTTATTGATTATTACACGAACAGTCTTCATCACCACAATATTCTATCATAATATTTTCTATAACATGGTCAATACAATTCTTAAAGTCGGTCGGCTCATCTTTACTAATTTCGGTAGTATCTTCAGTATCATTAATATTTTCTTCAACATTACCATTATCAACAATAATTTCTTCAGAATCATTAATAATTTCAGTATTAATTTCTCCATCATTAACAGTATCATCACTCTGACATCCAGAATCGCAACTCGAATCTTCTTTACTCAATGCTTCAACTAGAGTCAACATATCTCTAATTTTTACACCGGTTATTTCTTCGAGTTTATCAAACAAAAAGTTTATTAAATATTCTAAACGAAATTAATTAATTATTTTATATTTTTATATTTTACCTTTTTCAGACATCATTTTTAAATCTATTTTAAAACTACTTATAATTTTGTTTATAGAATAACAAAGAAAACATAAATACATTTATTAAACACTAAACACTATACATTAAAATAACTGTGAAAGTCTAGCAGTAACAATTTTCCAGATTGGAGAAAGCACATCGTTTTGATCAGCTTTATATCCTTGGATTTTTATTGTTACATACCAGTTTTCCTGTTCTTTGAATCCAATTTCTGTAAATGCATCATAATATCTGGTATATTGACTCGTGAAGAAAGCATTTTCATTGCATTTTAAATTGGAATTGATCTTTTTGAATGTATTATCAATATCCTTGATATCTAACATTGAGAGAGTACCAGCAAGAGATTGAAATTGCGTTTTTTTGAGTTTTAATGGATTTGCCAATTGCATATTGATAGGCTCCTTTTAAAAATACATTTTATAATTGTGGAATATCTGAACTGGTTGGACACTTATTTTCTTGGTCATGTTTGATTTATGATCTTTATAATATGGTGACGCACTTTTATACCCTTGACAGATACTGATTAACCAATCAGAATCATGCATGATCACAAAGACAATGCATGATAAGTGCATGATAAGTGCAAGACAAGTGCGTGACTGGAAAAGTGTATGCGAATTAACTCGTGGATTTTGTATATGATTTTACACATATCATTTATATAAAATGTATTATTAATATCACGTGTTTTATTATCATTATTATTTTATAAATATTATTATTATTATAATTATTATTATTATAATTATTATTATTATTATTAATATTAATATTAATATTATTATTAATATTATTTTTATTATTATTATTATAAATATTATTATTATGTGTTTAATTAAAGATAAGCTAATGCATCATCACAAAGACTATTCATGATAAGTGCGTGATCACAAAGACAGTGCATGATAAGTGCGTGATCACAAAGACAGTGCAAGATAAGTGCGTGACTGGAAAACTGTATGTAAATTAACCCGTTGAGTTTACATATATGATTTTACACATATCATCTATATAAAATGTATTATTAATATCACGTGTTTTATTATCATTATTATTATTATTGTTATTATTCTAATTATCATGATTTTTATTATTATTATTATTATTACTATTATTACTATACTAATAAAATTACTATTTTTATTATTGTTACCAACATCAAAATAAAACTATTACTATCAAAAACATTTATTATTATTATTATTACCAAAATAAAACTAACAAAACAACAAAAATAAAATACAAAAACATTTATTACCAACACTAAAACTGTCAAAACAAACAAAAATAAAATACAATTATTTTCTTAAAATAAATAATTAAATAAATTTGGCAACGATTTAATTAAACGATAACGCCAATAAAAAACCTTTCGTACGATATATTTCGATAGCACAGCTATCATCTTCAGGTACTCAAAACCAACTAAAAAGTTTATGAATTAACATTTAATTTAAACAAATTATTTTTTATTAATTTAATTTTTTAATAAATAAATATTTTTAAAAATATATTTTAAATTAATTTTAAATTTTTTACTTATATTCTAATTTTTAAAAATTAATGTAATTTAAAATTTTCAATTATTTTAATAATATTAAAAAAACAAACATGATTTAACATACGTAAACTATTTAAAAACATTCAAAACATTTCGTGTAAGGTACGCAATATGTTTATTAATAAATCAAAAACTCCGGTTGGATTGTGTTCTGATCTCGTTTATCAATTTACATGTAATGGGTGTAATGCCACATACATTGGAGAGACTTCCCGTCATCTCTGTACTCGCGTTCTAGAGCATCGTCGATTGGAGGGTTTGACCAATATTAGTGAACACAATAGAGGCTGTAAAAGTGATATAGGAATGTCTGATTTTAGAATTTTGTTGAGAAGTTTTAATAGTTATTGGGAACGAGTGATATGTGAACCATTGCTGATAAGGTCATTGGATCCAAAGATTAATGTGCAGAGTGCTGTGACTACGAATGTTTTGAATGTTTTTAAATAGTTTACGTATGTTAAATCATGTTTGTTTTTTTAATATTATTAAAATAATTGAAAATTTTAAATTACATTAATTTTTAAAAATTAGAATATAAGTAAAAAATTTAAAATTTAAAATTAATTTGAAATATATTTTTAAAAATATTTATTTATTAAAAAATTAAATTAATAAAAAATAATTTGTTTAAATTAGATGTTAATTCATAATATTTTTAGTTGGTTTTGAGTACCTGAAGATGATAGCTATGCTATCGAAATATATCGTACGAAAGGTTTTTTATTGGCGTTATAGTTTAATTTTCTTAAAAGTTTCATTTTTTGAAAATTTCGTATTGAATTTGTAAGATTCCATTCCACATAGCGTTGATATCTGAAATCACAACAGCTACACCCCAGAATGCAGGGGTATTCAGTTTCCATCTCCTTGACCATTCGGTTTATTTCATTGTCCCAAAGAGCTTGCTTAATGAGATTGGAAATATCTATTCTTGTTTCATTGTATATTAGCTGTTGATGCATTGACGGTTCTTGATTCTTCAAAATCTCCTTTATTTGAGGATAGTAATAAATAATACGATCTATTATCATTGGGGCATATTGGTCTAAATAAAATATAAAAAATGAAATAAAAAAAGATAAATTTACCGTATTCAGCGATATTTTTCTTTGGCATAGCATACATAATGGTATAATATTTTAAAAATGAAATCAAATGAATAAGCAAGTTGTTTTAAACAATCATTGGCCAATCAGATATCGACCAATCCGGTGATTTCATTTTGTATGTCACAAACAATATTTTTGTATTCTAGATTTCGCACCCCTAATATAACTATTTTGCCACTAGCAAACACGTTAACACACATTGGGTTGTATTTTAAAAGCCTCAGTGCAGGAAATAATTCTGGTTCGAACATACAAAGACATTTTGTTGACATGTTGTATAGATTGATAGATTGTTCTATATCCATGGTAACTGTAATTGACTGTATTTTAATATCCTTTATTCTATATTGTAATTTATTGACATCTAAAAGTTTCTTACATCCCATGATTCTGCATTTGCCCGATTTGAAAAATATTATAGGATATTTTCCACTCTTATCTACAATTTGCTGTGGTTTACCATGTGGAAACGTCATTTTTGATACATCAAAAGTTCCTTTATAATTTATATTTGATAGCATAATTAAACAATAAAGAAATATTAAGTTATATATATAATTTTTAGGAAGAGTTCATTAAATCATATAATATAAACAAAAACCTATAATTATACAAATTAATAATGGAATTAAGAAATGATGCGGTATATCAAATCGTCGGCCCAAGTGGTAGTGGTAAAACTATGTTTGTGTGTAAATTACTGAAATCTAATTTATTTCAAACAAAATTCAACAAGATTTATTGGCATAGGGGTGCAGATGAAGAACATGGATTAACTCAAGATAATTTCTGTAAATTGAAAAGCATGAAAATAGTAAAGGGTTTCGATAAAAACTGGTCAAGTCGTTTAAGGAAAGGTGATGTCATCATTATTGATGATTTGTATCAGGAAGCTAATAAAGAAAAGGATTTTAATAATTTATTCACAAAAATCAGTAGACATGTTGGTGTTACTGTGATCTTTATTACTCAAAATCTATTTCATCAAGGTGGCGCACATCGAACAAGGAATTTAAATGTTCAATATTTAGTTATTTTCAAGAATCCTAGAGATGCAACAGTTATTGATTTTCTTGCTCGACAGGCATACCCTAATAATCGTAATTTTCTCATCAGTGCATTTCAAGATGCTACAAAATCACCACATGGATATATATTTCTTGATTTCACACAACAATGCAATGACGATTTACGGGTAAAAACCGATATTTTCAATAAAGAAGGTGCCATGGTATATAAACAAAGTTGAAAACTTTAACATGTAAAAATGTTTATGAAATCCAGGCTTAAAAATATCCGAAAACTTAGACAAAGTATTAAAAAGAAGCGTGTTCCACCAAAAACCAGTTATACACCATCTAAAAAGCTAATAACCGAGAATTACCCTGCAATGAATCTAATTTCGAAAAACATTATTAAAAAGAGTAAGAAAACAGATAAAATTGTAAAAAATCATAGGAGTTTCCCATATTTTAATGCATTGTTAAAGGCTTCGAGTATGAAAAGAATGTCTATTTTACAATCATTTCCAACTTTCTTTGTCGATGATTTACTCAAAATTCTATTAAAAGTAGTCAGAGGTAAAATTAAAATCAGTAATTCTAAAAAATTAGTATTGAATAAACATCGTAAGCCTTTGTTATCACTAGTAAATAATAAAAATCGTAAGCAAATGAGAAAAATCATATATAAACAACAAGGTGGTTTTATCGGAGCAATGTTACCATTAGCATTATCATTATTATTACAATAAACGATGGGTCAATCATTACCTAATGTTAAATTAAAATTTAAATCATCTTGTTGTAATGGAGAAGATTCGGACGAACCCAGAAGACGAGGCAGGTTTCGGTGGAGTGGTAAAGTTAAAGAAAAGAGTCCCAAAGTCGAAAAAGGAAACGCAAAATTGGTTGTCAGAACTGCTTGCGTACAGTTTAAACAAACCAATGCGGAAAAGATTTCCAACAAGAGCTTATAAAACATTCGGTAGTAATGATTTATGGCAAATGGATTTGATGGAGATGATACCGTATTCGAAGATTAACAAGGGTTATAAATATATTTTAACGTGTATTGATGTTTTCAGTCGTTTTGCTCGCGGTGTACCAACAAAGACAAAATCTGCAGAGGAAATATCTAAAGAAATTAAATCAATGTTTAAAAATGAGCATCCAGACAATTTGCAAACCGATTTAGGTATTATTATTATTATTATTATTATTATTATTATTATTATTATTATAAATATTATTATAATTATTATTATTATTATCATTATTAATATTATTATTATTATTATTATTATAGGCAAGGAGTTTTACAATAGTAAAGTTAAGCAAATCCTGGATCGTCTCAAAATAAATCATTATTCTGTACATTCTCAATACAAAGCCGCACATGTTGAAAGATTTAACCGGACATTGAGGGATAGATTGAAGAAATATTTCGTGCATCAAGGTAATAAAATATGGATAAATGTATTACCGAAAATACTTGCTAGTTATAATAATTCATCACATCGAGGTCTGAATGGTTTGAGACCCGTAGATATCAGCTCGAAAACATTAGCTAAATCAGTACGGTCTAAAACAGTTGCTATTACAAAACCAAAATATAAAGTTGGTGATCAGTGGTAAACAGTATGGATCAGGATGGTTGAGAACAATTGGTAGATTTGCACTTCCTATTCTTAAACGCCTTGGTAGTTTTGGTATGAAAACTGCTAAAGATGTGATAATGAATGAGCAGAAAATATTACTATCGCTGAAATCAAATGCATTATCCGAGTTAGGGAAAGTTCTACCGGGTATGTTTCAAAAACCCGAAACGCCAGCTCAAAAACGTAAAAGACCTTATAAACATATAAACAAACGAATGAAAGGACATGGAACTATATTTCAAAAATGATTTGCGGTAAATCTGAATTGTGTTTATTTGATAGACCATCTCCCCAAGCAGTAATTGAAATGGGGGTCTTTGAAGAGGTATTCCCGATGAATTCTATTATGGATAGTAGAACCGATATTGAATTTTATATTAATGGTTCCCAAACTGAATATTTAGATTTGAATGATACATTGTTAACTGTTCAGATCAAAGTTGTAAATAAAGATAGAAAACCGTTGGGTGAGCCTAGTGATGTAATACCAAACAATTTCTTGTTTCATACGCTTTTTAAAGATGCAATTCTCGGATTTAATAATATCAAGATTGAGGGTGGTAACAGTACATATATTCACAAAGCTCTAATATAAACTATTATAAATTACAATAGTGATACTAAAAATACATGTTTAACTCCTATGGGTTATGGTAGTGATGACGATAGAAAAAAGTGGATTAAGAGTTCGAAATGATTTACCATGTGCTCATCATTACAACTCGATTTTATGGATCAACCGAAATATTTACTCCCAGGTGTTAATGTACACATTAGATTGAAAAGATCTGATTCGGCATTATCACTAACAAGTGCTACCACAGCACCAATTCTTCAATTAGTTGATGCTAAATTATTGGTGAGAAGAGTTCGTGTTTAGCCCTCTGTATTAGCCGGTCATCAATTGGGGCTTAATTCTAAGCATGCAATATATCCATTGAAAACAAAGGAAATTGTTCAATTTGCTATTGCTAAAGGTTCAGCTTCTTTCTATAAGGAACAAATATTTTGAGATAGAAGAATGCCCAACTTTATATTGGTAACATTTCAAAGTGAATCTCAATATAATGGATCATAATTAACATCGAGCTCAATTTTCAAATATTTTGGAGTAACATCGCTAACTTTATCGAAAAATAGTGATTATAGAGAAATATATACTCAAGATTTCGATAATGATAATTATTGTGCTACATATATGCAGAGTATAGTTAGAAATATGGGTTATTTGGATAAAAACCTTAATTGTGGTATAACTCTTGAAGATTTTAAAAGCAAATATCCATTCTTCACATTTGTTTTGGCACCCGATTTTGATTTAAATCAGAGTCAATTAACTCAAAATGGTAATTTACGATTAGATATAAAGTTTGCTAAAGCTACAACTGAACCGGTACATGTTGTAATATATGGAGTATTTGAAAATGAGGTTCAAATAACTGCAAACAGAACATTATTGGTTTGAACGAACGTTGTTGGTATAAATGTATAGATAATTTATGATAATTTGTCATGGAGTAAGTTTTTAAATGTATTATTAATATTATTGATGTAGTTCTGTTCAGGTCTATCGAATTGGAAAACAAATACTAGGACATGAATTTTTAGGGGTTTTTCTTCTTGATAAAATTCCATATTTACGTAATAATCAAGCCATAATCGTCAATACTCAATCATCTCATCTCGGTGGAGAACATTGGTTAGCAATATATATGAAGCCTAGCAAGATATTTGTATTTGATCCTATGGGTTTCTATTATCCGGCTTTAATGGTTTCGAAACTGCAAACAATGGGTAAACCTATTGTGTATAATAAAACTATGTATCAAAAACCATGGACCTTAACATGTGGTCAACATTGTTTAGCTTGGTTATTATCCAAGAGATTTGATGGTTAATAAATGTATTAATGTTTATTGTTATGTTTTAACTATTAATATTTTTAATTTATTATTATTATTTTTATAAATATTATTATTATTATAATAATTATTATTATTTTTATTAATATTATTATAATTATTATTATTATTATTTTTATTATTATTATTATAATTATTATTATTATTATTATTTTTATATTATTTTTATTAATATTATTTTTATTATTATTATTATGAATATTATTATTATGTGTTTAATTAAAGATAAGCTAATGCATCATCACAAAGACTATTCATGATAAGTGCGTGATCACAAAGACAGTGCATTATAAGTGCGTGATCATCACATGATAAGTGCATGCATACACAAAATTGAATAAAGAAAACACATGCAAACTCAATGTATGTGATTTACAAAGAAAACACATACAAACAAAAGTATGTATGTGATTTTACAAAGAACGCATGCAGTCACAGTGTAGACTGCATGTGTTTTACAAAGAAAACATGTCTAAAAATCTCTCACCTATATGTGTGTATTGCTTAAATGTGATTGGCTAAATCCTGAAAATATTATTCTCTTTATAAACATTGACAAATGTAGAATTTGTCACAATTATTTCAAAAATTTCTGAAGCGCTATTTTCAAAAATGAACAATAATATTTTAAGAAGTATTCTCGAGAATGAAACTGGTAAGGATTTTTTATTAATTTTTAATTTTATTATTATATTTTTCTAGATTGGTATACATTAACAGAAATACAAGATCAGTTAGATCGTGAAAATGATGTTATTATTATCGAAGATGATATTAAATTTTAATTTTATATATGTTTTATTTATAAATTATTTTAGAAGTTATTTTAATCGAAGATACAATTGTTATCAGCGATAGCGAAGACGATATTATCGAAGATGGTAAATTTTAATTTAATTTTATTATATATTTAAAAAAAAACATTTTAGTTGATTTGGATGCAGATGCTCATCATAATGTCACCGTTTTTGGAGATGTCCCCATTCCTGGGGATGACAACAATTATGCCACCGTTTTTGGAGATGCCCCCATTTCTGGGGATGACAACAATTATGCCACCGTTTTTGGAGATGCCCTCGTTACTGGGGAAGATATGGAGGACCTCTCTTCTATAGAGGATGATGATTCGTCGGAATCAGGAGATAAATGTTAGTTTTTTATTTATTTTTATTTATCGAAATTAAGTTAATGATATTTGAAGTATTATTAAAATATTACATCAAATATCAATAATTTAAAATAATTTATAATAAATTTATAATAAGGATCTATTTATTTCAAAAGTTTTATGATAAATATATTTTTAAATTGATGAAATTTAAAGTATTATTTTAATAATACTTCAAATATCATTAATTTATAATATATTTAAAAAAAAGTATTATTACTGAAACATATATTAACATAATAAATTATAAACAAATATAGTTGAACAAATAGTTTTTGAATTATATAGGCATTTTTTATTATAGATCTTAGGTAATTGAATTATATATGAATTATATAGGAATTATTTTAATAGATATTTTATATCATATTTAATAGTTTGCAGTGAGCATGCAAATATTATTGTATTTAAGGTTTTATTTATTAATATTATTTTATATCATATTTAATAGTTTGCAGTGAGCATGCAAATATTATTGTATTTAAGGTTTTATTTATTAGAATTATTAGATATTTTATTAAATAGTTTGCAGTGAGCATGCAAATATTATTAGTTACTTTATATAGGTTTATTTGTTAGAGTTATTAGATATTTTATATCATAGTTAGAATTATTAGTTACTTTATATAGGTTTTTAATTTAATATTTTTATTAGGCACTTTTTATCCGAGATATTGCATCTCATCATTGCAACATAATGAAAGTTGCCATGAAGAAATGAAAAAATATTACCGCCATAGATTTAATGGCCTCAACTTTTTTATCTGCGCCATATGCAAAACATCCCAGAACATTAAATATAAAGAATTTTATAGGGAACATGGGGTTCATTTAAATTCTTTCAAGTCGAGTAAAATAAATATGTTTAAGAAAATTAATAAAAATAACGTCGATATTTTGAATATACTACAAAATAAAAAAACATCAAATAAAAAGAATAAAAGACCTGCTGCACATATTAAAATTAATATCCCAAATAAAATAATTAAAAAAGAAGTCATCGAAATCAGTGATGATGATGACTCTAATATTATAAATAATGTAAATAATATAAATAATGAAAATACTATACCTACTATAAATAATGAAAATATTATACAATTCGGAGGTTCTGTATTAGAGAATGAGCCGAACATTTCAGTAAATTTAAATGGCGCTATCAAAACTTTACGTTTTGATATATCTAACGCGCAACTAATTACAGTAACTTTAACTGAGCGAATCAGTAATAAATTAATTTTTGAGATAAATAAAATGGGGAGCGTTAAAATTCAATTCGCGATATTAATTAAATTTGAAAAAGATGGCGAGATCCGTGACAATTATTTTTCGAATAATGCGGAGACATTTTCAGATAACTTTTTAAGTGAAGGGGTTAATAAGCTTAATGAAAAAATAAAACAATTCAACCATTTAGGCAGTGGATGGCGTGTTATTAATATTATGGAAATTCATTAATCGTTTGTCTGGACATAAATATATTAAAACCCCTTCTGCATTGAAAAATAAAGGAGCTATAGCAAATATAAAAAACAATGACGACAAGTGCTTCCTTTACTCTATTCTTTATTTATTAAAGAAAGATATAATTGGTGAAAACCCCCAAAGAGTCTCTAAATATACAGAGTTTTTAGACGAATTATAGTACGATGAGATCACGGATTGTCCCATGAAATTAATAAACATCCCAAAGTTCGAAAAGAAAAATTCGACTTTAAAATTAGCAATAAATGTGTTTACGTACACACCAACTGTTATAAATGATAAGGTTCCAGATAATTATGTCTTTCACCATCCTCATTTAAGTTTGATCCATAGAAGCAAAGTCACTGACGGAAACCCTATTTATTTATTATTACTTGAAAATAATGATAGATATCATTATACCGCTGTTACCAATATCAACTGGTTAATGAATTGCCATCAAAACCCTGACTGTAACATTCAAATTAGATGTCGTTGGTGTCCACATTGCCTTAATTGGTTTAGATTAGATAATGCATTCAATACATATGTTGCATTATGCGCCAAAAATCAGACTGGCACAACCCTATACACGCTCCCCGTAAATAAAAATTGAGAATTCCTAAATTATTCTAAACATATCACCCCACCTTTTGTGATTTATGCCGATTTTGAATCGGTTTTACCTCCTGATGATAGACATCATCAAATTCATATGCCTATTGCAGCAGGTCTTTTATTAATTAATAATTATACTAACACAAAATCATATTATTACTTTTACGGACTTGATTGCATTCCTGATTTTCTTAAGAAAATTGAGGAAATTGCAACTGAAATTGTTATTCCGTACTATGATTCGGAAGGTGATAAATTGATAGGGCCTATGTCTTTCAGTGAGGTTCGACAGTTTAAATCTTGTCGAACCTGTTATTTATGTAAAAAACCGATTGTAAATCCGGTTAGAGATCATTGCCATTTTACTGGTAATTATCTAGGGGCAGCTTGCCGAAAATGTAATATAGCTCGTAGGATTTATCGGTTACTACCTATAGTCTTTCATAATTTAAGAGGGTATGACCTTCACCATATTTTAAAATATGGTCTCGATCGCTTTCCTTCATGGAATTTAGATATCATACCGACCTCTACAGAAAAATTTATTTCATTAATTGTTCACATTAACAAATTGGCTGTTCGCTTTATCGACAGTATGCAATTTGTTAATTGTTCGTTAGCTAAGGCTGTGAAAACGCTAACTTCTCTTCCATTGACTTCGTCTGTCTTTCAAGGTTCTATAGTCGACTGTAAAGGTATTTTTCCGTATAATTTTGCTGTTTCTGAGGAAGTTCTTGAGACTACTTATGAGTTGCCTCCAATTTGGGAGGGCTTAAGTGAAGATGAGTACGATAGGGCACAACTAATCTGGACGCAGCAAAACTGTAGGACTTTGCGTGATTATATGTTAATTTACCTTAAACTTGATGTATTCCTCCTTGCGGACTATTTTCAACAATTCCGTGCCAAGGCTATTGTTTACAATGGTCTTGAACCTCTAAACTTTTATGGCATTCCGGGTATGTCATGGGCTTCAGCGCTTATGACATTAACGGAACCCATTGAACTTTTACAGGACATGGAAATGTTCAATTTTTACGAAGGTTGAATACGGGGTGGGTTAACATTTGTTAACAAACATTACATTGCTGCTTCGGAGGATACAGAATTATTGTACATAGATATAAATAATCTGTACGGTTGGGCTCTCAGCCAAAGTCTTCCTTACGCTGATTTTACTTGGGTGTATGATGGTTTGCATGAGGTTTTGAGTGAATGTGCGAATGTTGTGGATATTGAAATCCTTCCATATGGATATACTATGGAAGTTGATATCGAGATTCCAGATAATTTACATGATTTTCTAAATGACTTTCCGATTGGACCGGAAAAGATGTGCCCACCAAATTCAAAAAATGAGAAGTTAATGCTAACGCATTATCCTAAGAAGAACTATGTTCTTCATCGGAGGCTTCTCAGGCTTTATCTTTCTCTCGGGGCTAAGGTTACACATATACATAGAGCTATTAAATACAAGCAAGCTCCTATTTTTAAACATTATATCGATAAAAACACTAACTTGCGTGCAAATGCAGTTAGTGAATTATATAGAGATTTATTTAAATTGTATAACAACAGTCTGTATGGTAAATCTGTTGAGAACCTTAAAAAGAGGATGAATTTGCGATTATGTAATTCAGCTGAAAAGTTAATTACATATTCATCAAAACCGGCATTTAGAAAAACAATAGAGATTACCGATGATCTTTTTGCCGCTCATCTTAATAAGGACTTAATATGTTTGGATAGACCTAGTTATATCGGTCAATCAGTTCTAGATTTATCTAAACTACGGATGTACCAGTTACAATATGTTGAGTTACAAAAATATCGTGATATTTATAATTGTGATATCAATCTAGTAGCTGGTGATACAGATAGCTTCTTTTTGGAGATAAAAAATTTAAAATTAGAAATTTTATTCAAAGCGATGATTTCGGATGATCTGTTAGATACATCAAATTATGATCCTTCTCATCCTTTATATTCTAGACGACTTGACTCGGTTATTGGCAAGTTCAAGGATGAGAGTAAAGGGTTAGGATATAGCGAGTGGGTTTTCTTGCGCCCTAAATGTTATAGCTTGATAGGAAATAAATCAACAATGCGAGCTAAGGGTGTAAAATTACCGGGTACCGACATTAAACACCAATCATATTTGAATTGTTATAATAACAATACTATTATGTCGGTACTTCAAACTAGGATAGGAACCCGAAATCACCAGCTGTTCACTTTTAAAAATTCTAAAATAGCATTAAATAATCATGACGATAAGAGAGCTTGGGTAGGGAAAAACTCGAGTTTTGCATATGGTCATTATAGAGGGGTTGATGTCCTTGATGTTGATGGTAATATAATAATGCCTGAAACCGATCCAGCAGTTCGCAATCAGCAATTTGATGAGATATTTGACAATGTTATTGATATTTATTAACAAATTTGTATATAAAAATAAAAATTGTGAAAATTTCTCTTTGGTATTTTCATTTGTTATAACTTATTTTTATTTATTTTTATTTATTTATAATATTTTCATAATCAAATGCGAAGCGTGAAGAAACGTGAAATAAAACTTGATATTTGTTTAATTGTATTATTAATAATTGATTTACTTTTATGAAGTTGTTGTTTTTTATATATAGTTGTTTTTATATACATGTTTTTTATATAGTTGTTTTTATGTATTTGTTTTATTATATATATATATATATATATATATATATATATGTATTATTAATAAAAAGTAATAAAAATAAAGATAATAATATTTATAATAATAATAAATAAAAATAATAATAATAAAAAGAATAATAAATAAAACTTGTAATAAAAATTAAAACATGTAATAATAATAATAAAAATAATAATAAAAATAATAATATTAATAATAATAATAATAATAAAAATAATAATAAAAATAATAATAAAAATAAAAAGAATAATAAAAAGAATAATAAATAAAACTTGTAATAAAAATTAAAACATGTAATAATAATAAAAATAATAATAATAATAATAATAAAAATAATAATAATAATAATATTAATAATAATAAAAATAATAATATTAATAATATTAATAATAATAAGTAATAATAATAATAAAATAATTGACTTGATTAAAACAAACAATTTAATTTAATAATAATATAATTTCAAAATAAAAAAATATTATTGACTTGATTAAAACAAATAATAATAATATTTATAAAATAATAATAAAATAAATTTACAAAATATATACTATTTATAAAAATAAGTAGTAAATTAAAATTTAAAATTTTTAAAAAATAATATGACCTTGAGAAATTTTGAATGACCTTGAAAAAAATATGATGAGTCATGCAATGACCTTGAATAAGTCATGGTCTTTGTTTAAATGACCTTGAAAATATGATGAGTCATGCAATGACCTTGAATAAGTCATGGTCTTTGTTTAAATGACCTTGAAAAAATATGATGAGTCATCCAATGACCTTGAATGAGTCATGGTCTTTGTTTAAATGACCTTGAAAATATGATGAGTCATCCAATAACCTTGAATGAGTCATGGTCTTTGTTTAAATGACCTTGAATGATTCATTGTCTTTGTCTTAAAAATTTTCTCTCAGCAGGGGAGGAGGGGGTACTGTGCTGGATGTGACATGTGCTGGATGTGACACATCCCACTACTTGTGGATACAATTTTTGAATTTTGAAAATCACCGCCATGATAAATTTCTTTTATCTTGATGAATTTTTGTCCTTTCGTGTTTAGCTTTGTGTGCTTTTGATATTTCCTTGTTGCAAAATTTGCAAAAATATTTTCCTCGGATTGTCATATTTTGATATTTTAAAATTTTATAAATTTAGAATTTTGTAGTAGAAATTTATTTTATATTTATATAATGATTTTTAAAATTAATGTAAAAATATTTAAATATTTATTTATTATACCACAACCTCGACCTTCAAAAGGATGAAACACCAAATTAAAGATCTCATATCTGTCCGTGAGTTCATTTCTATTATAGACAGGTGAGTTAGATTATTTGTTTAAATATGCCTTTGGAAGGTTTTGAATGCAATTTTGAATTTTGTTGACAAATTAATTATTAATTTTTTTAATAAAAATCAAAATTATGTATTAGTTGAAATTAAAGAAACATTAACTGATGTAATTCAACATTTACCTACTGTAATTAATAAGTTTTCTGATGTGTTTAATAAACAAGAAAATGTACAAAAAAGTGGAATGATTAAACACAGAAAAATTTCAAAGAAATATATATAAACAAAAGAATAAAAGGATATGGAACTATATTTGAAAAATCATTAGTGCAAAATCTGAACTGTGTATTTTTGATAGGCCATCACCTCAAGCTGTAATTGAACATGGTGCGTTTGAGTAGTAGGATGTGAGCCCGTCAGATACAACCCCCCCCCACTAGCTTACGTAATTGTTACGTAACATTTGACCTCTGCACGCGCTGTTGCTACCTGGAGATTGACCTTTGTCCACTAGTTGCTACCTAGTAATTGACCTTTGCTCAGTGACCTCATGATTACATCACTTGACCACCTTCCACACACCTACCTTCTAGAACCTTCCACACACCTACCAACTTCCACACACCTACATTCTAGAACCTTCCACACACCTACAATCTTAAACATTACACACACACATACCAACCAACGATCCACACACACACCGATCCGTACCCATCAGTACCCATCAGTACCCATCAGTACCCATCAGTACCCATCAGTACCCATCCGCACCCATCCGCACCCATCCGCACCCATCAGCACCCATCAGCACCCATCAGCACCCATCAGCACCCATCAGCACCCATCAGTACCCATCAGTACCGATCCGCACCGATCCGCACCGATCCGCGCCCAACACGCCTACAACTACGTCTACGACTAAGTCGTAGACTTAACAAAATCACTCACTAGTACTATTGGTATTATTATTATACTTTTTACTTCATATAAACGTATGAGTTTCGTTTACCTCATTGATTTATGTTACTTACATGTGATATATTAAAAAATTATATTTACATGAAATTTTCAATTGTTAATTATATTATTACATAAAAAATTATAAAATAATCATTAAACATAATAAATTAAGATCAAACTCGTCTTAAAAATAAATGTTCAATTCTAAATTATTTAGCTTACTGACTATTTTGTTAGTAGTATATTACATAACAATTTTATCAAAATAATCATAAAACTTTAATAATTTTCATGAAAATTTAAGTTTAAAAGCACTATATTCATAGTTTATTTAATTAAAAGTCACTCAAAACTTAAATTTTATCACTGGATTTACAAAATTTTAAGAAAATAATTCAACAAGTTTAAAATTTCAACTTAACTAAATGTAAAAAATTAAATTATACAAGATTTACTTTACCAATTTCTATAAAATTTTAAATTTACACCAAATAAAATATACAGATTTATATTCTATTAAAAAATTTAATTTTTAAAATAAAAAATAATTCGCCCACTATAGGAGTTGAACCCACGACTCAACGAATTATTACCGACATCAGACTGTTACAAGTCTCATTTAATAATAATTACAAACCAATAGAATAAAAAGACAAACACATTACAAGACAACATTTATTTAAGTAAAAGCTTCAATATCTTCAGTGGCATTGATACCTAAATAATGTCCGAATGCAAAACTTTTGTTTTTACCTACCCATTGCCGTTTATCATCGTTGTTACTTAAAGCAATTTTACTATTTTTAAAAGTAAACAACTGATGATTTCTCGTCCCTATTCTCGTTTGAGGAACAGAAAAAATTGTATCGTTTCTATAACAATCAAGATAAGAAAGATGCTTTATTTCAGTTCCTTCCAAAGTAATTCCCTTTGCTTTATTACTTTCAGTTTCACCTAAAAGACTATAGCATTTCGGTCGTAAGAAAACCCATTCCTTATATTCAAGTCCCTTACTCTCATCTTTGAATTTACAAATTTCTATAAAATTTTAAATTTACATCAAATAAAATATTCAGATTTATATTCTAATAAAAAATTTAATTTTTAAAATAGAAAATAATTCGCCCACGATAGGAGTTGAACCCTCAAACGAATTATTACCGACACCACTGATGTAAGAATTTTGAAAATAACTCATTCAAGATAGAATTTAAACATTGGATTAGTTTATGAAAATAATTAATAGGATTATTTGCATGTAAATACTTAACCAAATTCTATAAATTTATAGCAAATATACTGTTTCTAATGAAAATTCAATATTTTGATAATAATTCACGTTGTTAGTCGGATACTAATTTACAAGTTCATTCGACTCTATAAATTATTAGCGATACCATCAACTAAATTCGTTGTGTATTTAGTGTTTTTATGAAAATAAGTCACTGGGTTTACAAATGAAAGTAACCGATAATTTCGGACATTAAAGCTTTATGTAGCCAAAACTGATTAAATAACCATTAAAAATTCATCAGGTGATACCTATTAAATATTTCAATAATTTATGATTCAAACTAGGTATATTATAATACTTTTCGATAAATTTATGGATAAACTATTCCATGGTTTGTTATAAAGTTATTTAAAAGGTTAAGAATTTTAACCCTAAATAATGAAAGATAACTTTTAACCCTAAAAGATGAAATATAATTTTTAACCCTATGTGATTAAAAGTTATAACATTATGTAAACCAATAATTACTAAATACCAAGTAAACACATGTCTTTAATAAAGAGTAGTTGGTAAAAAGCATACATATATTTAAAAATCGTTGACAATTTTTAAGTACCTATTAAAAATGTTTTGAAAATATGAATAAATATTTGAATATTAAATTGAAAATCTCTATTGAAATTAAAAAGTATTTAAATTTGTTAATCGTCAATAAACTCGTAAAATTATTGATTGATTAAATGCAATTGTTAATTAGAAATATTATTGACTGAACTTATTTTTTAATAGAAAGTTATTCTTGAAACAACATAAAAATCATATTTCAATAACTTTTCTTTAAATTAATTTTGAAAAAGTAGAAACCACATACTTTATTTTGATTGGCTGTTACTATTGACAACGACATTATTTTGCGATAAATTTAATCGCTAAACTCAAAATACTAATAAATTTATTAAAATTATTACAGTTTTCTTGAAAATAATTTGAAAAAGTAGAAACAAAATACTTGATTTTGATTGGCTGTTACTTTTGATAACGACATTATTTTTCGATAAATTTAATCGCTAAACTCAAAATACTAATAAATATATTAAAATTATTACAGTTTTCTTGAAAATAATTTGAAAACATACAAACTATTTTTCAATAAACTTATTATTATTTAACTAAAACCGGTTGTTGAAAATACTAATAAATTTATCAATTAAAATAATTAAAATAATAATTTGAAAATGAAATTATAGAATACTTGATTTTGATTGGTTAATTCTATTTATTACCAATGACTCAAATTAATTCAAATTTTAATGTTCAAATTATTTTCTAAATATTATTGGTACCGCATTGATAGGAAATCTTGCTATTCAATCGAACATAATTTCATTAATCTTTTTAAATAAATCAACAAAAGTCATTTAAAATTATTATAATGTTGAACTTGTTGCTAATCACCGACTTATTTAAAATTTATCCGAATCTAATTATATGCATTGTAAAACACTAGAGGTAATAATTCTTTGATGCTCCTATTAACATTACAACTTTTACATGCTGGACCAATAAATTTTCCTGTAAAATGGTCTAACCTTATTTACTATGTTCTTATTACACAAATAACAATATTCACAATTATCAAATGAATATTCTTCAAAATTCATAGTTTTAACCAATGAAATGATGGTAACTTGTCATATCAGTGAAGTTGTTGATTAATAAGAATCCATCAGAAATTGGCAAATGTTTTTGAAAATGTTATCTTTTGGTAAAATAGATAACGAAACTAGGTGTTATCGTTTTTAAACTCCAAATATTTATCTTTTGGTAATGTATATAGCGTAGTACCCAACTGATTTTTCTTACATAATTGGTGTTTTTCAAAGGATTTTGGCTTACGAAATCCATTTAAACAATTTTCACACCATTTGCAACAAATTCGAACATTACAATCATTATTTTTATGACAATTCATCAAGGATTGTAAATTAGTTACTGTTGTATAATGATATTTTTCACCCTCCTTTATCAATAATAAATAAATTTGATCCAATCCAGTTACTTTTGTTCGGTAAATTATATTTAAATATGGATGCTTCGTTATAAGTTCTTCTCTATCCTCAAAATTTTCGTTAAATCATTACATTAATTGCTAAACCAGGATATTTCTTCACAAAAGTTGGGATATCACACAGTTTCATTGTCATATCGTTAGGATCGTATACAGTAAATATTTTCTTGGTCTATCTTTCTTGATTTTATCAGATTTCAATACAGCCAAAACACTATACATGAAACATAAATTATTGGTATTTTGTACGTTAACTATTACCTTTTTACATATTAGAGCTTTAGGTGTTGGAATATAACTATGTCCAGATAACCTAGATATATTAGAAACTTTGGTTACCTTGAAATTTACTTCTAATATTCGGTTTATTTTCAAACTACTTCTGTTCATTCAACAATCTTTTCATTTATTTTCTTTGTACCAATGTCAAGAAAAGTTGTAGTCACTGAAGCAGCGTGATTTGATATACTATCTACTTTGAGTTCCCCATCTTTTTCAAATTCTACTTGGACTTCAAATTGAACTTTTGAATGTTTCATTTCATTGAATGTAATTTTTAATTTTTCCAAAAGAGAAGAACTATTTCCTATAAAAATATATACTAATTATCCCTATTAAAAGTTTAACAATTTATTGAACTACACATACTTTTCCTCAATACGAAATGAATTTAACAGTATAAGAAAAACAATATTTGTTAGCATATTAATAAAAATTGATATACTTTAATGTCCAAATGGATATCCAACCACCTTAAAATCTTCGATAAAATTTTAATGAATTTCTATTATAGTATCAATAAATACCACAAATCATCGACAAAAAGGATAAATCTACTCAATCCTTGAATTTATCTTCGATTCACCTAAAATCTATCATGTTACCAGTAAAGATTGCATTAATAAGCTACAATTTACTGACAATAATTCTACATATAAAGCTAATTATTGATTTCTCTACTTTACATTGGATTTAACCCTAAAGTTACTGTAATTTAATGAATTACCACATTGAAATTTGTTTACATAAATCCTGCAATAGCTAGATTTATTAAAATGCAGTAAGAATCTTTAATGAATTTCTCTTACATGCAATAGTAAGACCCTAATATCCCAACAAATATTTGATTAAGACTCCTCAATCGTAACCAATTATTAAACTTATCACATTTATTTGGTAAATTACCGATCATTTCACGTAAAACTCTACTTTTATCTGTACATACTTAATATTTAACCATAATATTCTTCTTAAAATTGATATATTACTGATCATTTTCATTAAAAACCCTATATTTATCTGTACAAACTCAATATTTAGCGAAAATATCTACTTTAAATCGATATATTACTGATCATTTAAAACCCTATATTTATCTACACATACTCAATATTTAGCCATAATTTATCCCTTAAAATTGATATATTACTGATCATTTTCATTAAAACCCCTATATACTTATCTGTACAAACTCAATATTTAGCCATAATTTATCCCTTAAAATTGATATATTACTGATAATTTTCATGTAAAATCTAACATTGAATGATTATTTCTACTCAATATTTACCTTTGATTAATTTCTTTTAACACTGTATAAAATGATATACAAATTATTATTACGTCATAATAAATCGATTAAATTTCTCACTCAATATTTCCCTTAGTAACTTACTACATCTAAACTCGATATTTAAACTTGTAAAGCATACTAGAATTGATCAAACTCCCAATCCATAGTGATAAATCTAACCTTTCAATTATATCTAAAACTCTGAAATATTCATATGTTGGAATACTCTCTCTAAAATCGATACAGTTCTCTTAAAAGTTTACGTCAAATTCTCAATAAATTCTTCAATTGAACTTCGATTAGATATAAAATTCATGAAAACTATATCGAAAATCCTAAATTTAAACTAAAGTATTTAACAGGCTCTATATTATACTAAGTGGACATATATGATAAATTAATATACTAGCTATTATTCAATACATTATTACAAGTTTTAGTCTAATTAAACACAATTTCCATATTGAAGCCAATTTAACGATAAAAAATATTTAATCGAATATCAAAAGTTGATAACTAACTCTTAAATAACCAAAGAAGTAGTATTTTCAAATTGAATACTAGTATTATTATCGACTTTTATCAATTTTAATGATCAATTTATCATTCGGATAATATTTTAGTATTCTAGTAGCCTATGCTAAAAAATATATGTTAATATTCTTAATATATTTTGTGTTATTTATTAAAATTTCTAGTAATTTATGTAAATAATTTATTGTGAAGATTTAATTAGTTTCGAATTTAAAAACTGCGGTAAATAATATTTAAAATTTGTGATATAATTCTATTAAAACAACAAAAATATTCAATTATTATGACTAATTAAATTAATTAATAAAAATGATGTTTTAGAAAGAAATTAAGTTTTAGTTCAATAGAACCATTCCAAGAAGCTTGTGTGTGTGTGTTATATTTTAGGTAAATTTCATATAATTATGTAAATATTTTATTGTATCAATTATTTACAAATATTTAAATATTGCGGTTAAATAAATTTAAAAGTTTACCTCAAAAGTAAACAAAAACAAAATAAATTATCAAAATAATTACTTTCAACTATATTATTTCGAATAAATAAAATGTAAATGTAAATGAGATTTAATTATTTGCAAATATTTAAATATTGCGGTTAAATAAATTTAAAAGTCTGCCTCAAAAGTAAACTAAAACAAAATAAATTATCAAAATAATCCATCAAAATGATTACTTTCAACTATATTATTTGAAATAAATAAAAGCTGATCTTAGGTTGATAACAATAATTGTACAGATTTTAAATAATTTTATGGGTATATATATGCAAATGATACTTATTTAGAAATTTGAGTAATCATTTAGAGGGAAAATTTGATTAAGAAAATTAAATGAACCAAAATTTTGGACATTAAAACTATTAAGAAATTATATTTCAGGATTAATACTAGTATTCAATTTGAAAATACTACTTCTTTGGTTATTTAAGAGTTAGTTATCAACTTTTGATATTCGATTAAATATTTTTTATCGTTAAATTGGCTTCAATATGGAAATTGTGTTTAATTAGACTAAAACTTGTAATAATGTATTGAATAATAGCTAGTATATTAATTTATCATATATGTCCACTTAGTATAATATAGAGCCTGTTAAATACTTTAGTTTAAATTTAGGATTTTCGATATAGTTTTCATGAATTTTATATCTAATCGAAGTTCAATTGAAGAATTTATTGAGAATTTGACGTAAACTTTTAAGAGAACTGTATCGATTTTAGAGAGAGTATTCCAACATATGAATATTTCAGAGTTTTAGATATAATTGAAAGGTTAGATTTATCACTATGGATTGGGAGTTTGATCAATTCTAGTATGCTTTACAAGTTTAAATATCGAGTTTAGATGTAGTAAGTTACTAAGGGAAATATTGAGTGAGAAATTTTTTCGATTTATTATGACGTAATAATAATTTGTATATCATTTTATACAGTGTTAAAAGAAATTAATCAAAGGTAAATATTGAGTAGAAATAATCATTCAATGTTAGATTTTACATGAAAATTATCAGTAATATATCAATTTTAAGGGATAAATTATGGCTAAATATTGAGTTTGTACAGATAAGTATATAGGGGTTTTAATGAAAATGATCAGTAATATATCAATTTTAAGGGATAAATTATGGCTAAATATTGAGTATGTGTAGATAAATATAGGGTTTTAAATGATCAGTAATATATCGATTTAAAGTAGATATTTTCGCTAAATATTGAGTTTGTACAGATAAATATAGGGTTTTTAATGAAAATGATCAGTAATATATCAATTTTAAGAAGAATATTATGGTTAAATATTAAGTATGTACAGATAAAAGTAGAGTTTTACGTGAAATGATCGGTAATTTACCAAATAAATGTGATAAGTTTAATAATTGGTTACGATTGAGGAGTCTTAATCAAATATTTGTTGGGATATTAGGGTCTTACTATTGCATGTAAGAGAAATTCATTAAAGATTCTTACTGCATTTTAATAAATCTAGCTATTGCAGGATTTATGTAAACAAATTTCAATGTGGTAATTCATTAAATTACAGTAACTTTAGGGGTTAAATCCAATGTAAAGTAGAGAAATCAATAATTAGCTTTATATGTAGAATTATTGTCAGTAAATTGTAGCTTATTAATGCAATCTTTACTGGTAACATGATAGATTTTAGGTGAATCGAAGATAAATTCAAGGATTGAGTAGATTTATCCTTTTTGTCGATGATTTGTGGTATTTATTGATACTATAATAGAAATTCATTAAAATTTTATCGAAGATTTTAAGGTGGTTGGATATCCATTTGGACATTAAAGTATATCAATTTTTATTAATATGCTAACAAATATTGTTTTTCTTATACTGTTAAATTCATTTCGTATTGAGGAAAAGTATGTGTAGTTCAATAAATTGTTAAACTTTTAATAGGGATAATTAGTATATATTTTTATAGGAAATAGTTCTTCTCTTTTGGAAAAATTAAAAATTACATTCAATGAAATGAAACATTCAAAAGTTCAATTTGAAGTCCAAGTAGAATTTGAAAAAGATGGGGAACTCAAAGTAGATAGTATATCAAATCACGCTGCTTCAGTGACTACAACTTTTCTTGACATTGGTACAAAGAAAATAAATGAAAAGATTGTTGAATGAACAGAAGTAGTTTGAAAATAAACCGAATATTAGAAGTAAATTTCAAGGTAACCAAAGTTTCTAATATATCTAGGTTATCTGGACATAGTTATATTCCAACACCTAAAGCTCTAATATGTAAAAAGGTAATAGTTAACGTACAAAATACCAATAATTTATGTTTCATGTATAGTGTTTTGGCTGTATTGAAATCTGATAAAATCAAGAAAGATAGACCAAGAAAATATTTACTGTATACGATCCTAACGATATGACAATGAAACTGTGTGATATCCCAACTTTTGTGAAGAAATATCCTGGTTTAGCAATTAATGTAATGATTTAACGAAAATTTTGAGGATAGAGAAGAACTTATAACGAAGCATCCATATTTAAATATAATTTACCGAACAAAAGTAACTGGATTGGATCAAATTTATTTATTATTGATAAAGGAGGGTGAAAAATATCATTATACAACAGTAACTAATTTACAATCCTTGATGAATTGTCATAAAAATAATGATTGTAATGTTCGAATTTGTTGCAAATGGTGTGAAAATTGTTTAAATGGATTTCGTAAGCCAAAATCCTTTGAAAAACACCAATTATGTAAGAAAAATCAGTTGGGTACTACACTATATACATTACCAAAAGATAAATATTTGGAGTTTAAAAACGATAACACCTAGTTTCGTTATCTATTTTACCAAAAGATAACATTTTCAAAAACATTTGCCAATTTCTGATGGATTCTTATTAATCAACAACTTCACTGATATGACAAGTTACCATCATTTCATTGGTTAAAACTATGAATTTTGAAGAATATTCATTTGATAATTGTGAATATTGTTATTTGTGTAATAAGAACATAGTAAATAAGGTTAGACCATTTTACAGGAAAATGTATTGGTCCAGCATGTAAAAGTTGTAATGTTAATAGGACCATCAAAGAATTATTACCTCTAGTGTTTTACAATGCATATAATTAGATTCGGATAAATTTTAAATAAGTCGGTGATTAGCAATAAGTTCAACATTATAATAATTTTAAATGACTTTTGTTGATTTATTTAAAAAGATTAATGAAATTATGTTCGATTGAATAGCAAGATTTCCTATCAATGCGGTACCAATAATATTTAGAAAATAATTTGAACATTAAAATTTGAATTAATTTGAGTCATTGGTAATAAATAGAATTAACCAATCAAAATCAAGTATTCTATAATTTCATTTTCAAATTATTATTTTCATTAAAATTTTAATTATTTTAATTGATAAATTTATTAGTATTTTCAACAACCGGTTTTAGTTAAATAATAATAAGTTTATTGAAAAATAGTTTGTATGTTCTTAAATTATTTTCAAGAAAACTGTAATAATTTTAATATATTTATTAGTATTTTGAGTTTAGCGATTAAATTTATCGAAAAATAATGTCGTTATCAAAAGTAACAGCCAATCAAAATCAAGTATTTTGTTTCTACTTTTTCAAATTATTTTCAAGAAAACTGTAATAATTTTAATAAATTTATTAGTATTTTGAGTTTAGCGATTAAATTTATCGCAAAATAATGTCGTTGTCAATAGTAACAGCCAATCAAAATAAAGTATGTGGTTTCTACTTTTTCAAAATTAATTTAAAGAAAAGTTATTGAAATATGATTTTTATGTTGTTTCAAGAATAACTTTCTATTAAAAAATAAGTTCAGTCCATAATATTTCTAATTAACAATTGCATTTAATCAATCAATAATTTTACGAGTTTATTTAAATTGACGATTAACAAATTTATATACTTTTTAATTTCAATAGAGATTTTCAATTTAATATTCTTAAATTCAAATATTTATTCATATTTTCAAACCATTTTTAACAGGTACTTAAAAATTGTCAACGATTTTTAAATATATGTATGTTTTTTACCAACTACTCTTTATTAAAGACATGTGTTTACTTGGTATTTAGTAATTATTGGTTTACATAATGTTATAACTTTTAATCACATAGGGTTAAAAATTATATTTCATCTTTTAGGGTTAAAAGTTATCTTTCGTTATTTAAGGTTAAAATTCTTAACCTTTTAAATAACTTTATAACAAACCATGTAATAGTTTATCCATAAATTTATCGAAAAGTATTATAATATACCTAGTTTGGATCATAAATTATTGAAATATTTAATAGGTATCACCTAATGAATTTTTAATGGTTATTTAATCAGTTCTGGCTACATAAAGCTTTAATGTCCGAAATTATCGGTTACTTTCATTTGGAAACCCAGTGACTTATTTTCATAAAAACACTAAAAACACAACGAATTTAGTTGATGGTATCGCTAATAATTTATAGAGTCGAATGAACTTGTAAAATAGTATCCGACTACCCTGATGAATTATTATCAAAATATTGAATTTTCATTAGAAACAGTATATTTGCTATAAATTTATAGAATTTGGTTAAGTATTTACATGTAAATAATCCTATTAATTATTTTCATAAACTAATCCAATGTTTAAATCCTATCTTGAATGAGTTATTTTCAAAATTCTTACATCAGTGGTGTCGGTAATAATTCGTTTGGGGGTTCAACTTCTATCGTGGACGAATTATTTTTTATTTTAATAATTAAATTTTTTATTAGAATATAAATCTATATTTTATTTGATGTCAATTTAAAATTTTATAGAAATTGGTAAAGTAAGTCTTGTATAATTTTTTATATTTAGTTAAGTTGAAATTTTAAACTTGTTGAATTATTTTCTTAAAATATTGTAAATCCAGTGATAAAATTTAAGTTTTGAGTGACTTGATTTTAATTAAATAAACTATCAATATACTATAGTGCTATTAAACTTAAATTTTCATGAAAATTATTAAAGTTTTATGATTATTTTGATAAAATTGTTATGTAATATACTACTAAAAAAATAGTCAGTAAGCTAAATAATTTAGAATTGAACATTTATTTTTAAGACGAGTTTGATGTTAATTTATTATGTTTAATGATTATTTTATAATTTTTTATGTAAAAATATAATTAACAATTAAAAATTTCATGTAAATATAATTTTTTATTAATTATTAAAGTTTTATGATTATTTTGATAAAATTGTTATGTAATATACTACTAACAAAATAGTCAGTAAGCTAAATAATTTAGAATTGAACATTTATTTTTAAGACGAGTTTGATCTTAATTTATTATGTTAAATGATTATTTTATAATTTTTTATGTAATAATATAATTAACAATTGAAAATTTCATGTAAATATAATTTTTTAATATATCACATGCAAGTAACATGAATCAATGAGGTAAACGAAACTCATACGTTTATATGATGTAAAAAGTATAATAATAATACCAATAGTACTAGTGAGTGATTTTGCTAAGTCTACAGATGGGTATGGATGGGTACGGATGGGTATGGATGGGTATGGATGGGTACGGATGGGTACGGATGTGTGCGGTTGGTGTGTGTGTGTGAAATGTTTAAGAACCAAAGGTTCTAGAAGGTAGGTGTGTGGAAGGTTCTAGAAGGTATGTGTGTTGGTCCACAACTACGTGACATAATAACAGTTAGGTAACTAGTCTCCGAGTAGTGACCAGTGATGTAATAAGTGACCAGTGACATAATAACAGTTAGGTAACTAGTCTCCGAGTAGTGATCAGTGATGTAATAAGTGACCAGTTATGTAATAAGTGTGACCAGTGACATAATAAGGGTGTACTGACCAGTGGTCAAGTGATGTAATCATGGGGTCACTGACCAAAGGTCAATTACTAGGTAGCAACTAGTGGACAAAGGTCAATCTCCAGGTAGCAACAGCGCTGCAGAGGTCAAATGTTACGTAATAATTACGTAAGGTAGTGGGGGGGATTGTATCTGACGGGCTCACATCCTACTACTCGTTTGAAGATATTTATCCATTTAATTCAATTACTGATTCTGGTACATCTTCAATCCAATTTTACATTAACGGGCCACAAACCAAATATTTAGATTTAAACGATACTTTATTTCATCTTCAATTGAAAGTTGTAAATAATGTAGCTGAAAATATTTCAAAAACTTTTCAAAGAAGCTGAATTAGTTTTTAATTCTATCAAAGTTGAAGGATTAAATGATACATTTGGTCACAAGGCATTAATTGAAACCATAATAAATTATAATCACGATACAAAACATACATGTTTAGAAAGCATGGGATATAATGAAAATGATAATATAAGCAAAGCTTGGATTGCAAAATCTAAACCATTTTCATTATGTTCACCATTACAATTTGATTACATGGATCAACTGAAATATCTATTACCCGGTGTTAGTGTTTTAATTAAATTGATAAAATCAAACCCATCACCAGTTAAACTTGTAAAATGTTAGATCCTAAAATAGAATTATTAGATGCAAAATTAATGGTAAGAAAAGTTCGAGTTTTCCTCGGATTGTCATATTTCTAAATTTTAAAATTTTACAAATTTAGAATTTTGTCAATTAAAAATTTTACAAAATTACAAATTTTAGGAAATCTCGAAGTGCCGAATTGTTTATATTTTTATTTTTTTAATTCGTATTCAATGGTTAAATTTTATCAATTAAATTTTATTGGTAAAATTTTTTATCGATTAAATTTCTTTATTTTATTGAAATTCAAGTAGTGTGAAAATGAGCACTTTCGGCGAAATTGCCCAAATAGAAAAATAGAATTTTTTAAATTGAAAATTAGGAATTTTTCTAATTTACAGTTTGTAATTTACAAGATTCGGATGTTGAGTGATTTCCTAATTTAAAAATATAATTTTCAAGAATACGATTTTTTTATATGAAATCTGGGGTATCTACATGGTATTGAGCTGAATGTGCTCATTTTCACAATACTCCCATCCTTTGCTCACTTTTATTTTTTGTCTCAGCCACTCGTTTTCCTATTCTACTTCTTCGTGTTGCTTATACATTCCTCATTTAAATATTTTATCAAATTTCTTGACTGGAACCACTGATTCGTAACCATATCCATTTCTTAAATTTGATGCTCTATTACTATCTTTTGATTCTCTATTATTTCGTCATGTTCGCTTATTGAACTTCGGCTCCCTCTTCAATTTTGCATTCCATGGGTGTTGTGTTCTCGTTCTCCAATTCAATTTTTATATATTTTATATTTACACTTTCGTTGATAGTGGTCTCTCCGAACTCTAAATCTAAGGTTGTTGGTTCAATCTAATTATTCATGATTTTACAATTTATGCATCTAATTTTGTTTCATTTTTATTTGCTTTTTGATTTTTTATGGGTTTTTATAATTTTTGATTTTTTTATACATCGCTACGCTTTCTACACGTCCCTACTTCCGTTTGTAACTCATACCCATGACTCTTACTGGTCCACAAACCCTTCATCTACCTGGGTTTCTTGTGGTTCCGCTGCTGGTACTTCCACATTTGTTACTGTTGATGGCACTGGTGCCAATCGTATAAATGGGATACAGATGACAGGTGGAATGTTCAGCATGATGTTTATTCTCTCCCGCAATTCTTGCGTGGTCGTCATTTCCCCATCTAACATATAAGATAGTTGGTTTACCTCCGTGAGGTCTTCTACTTCGTTTTCTAAAATGGTAATATTTTCTTAGGACTTGAAGCTTTTGATTTCGCTTTCTAGGTTTCTTACCTTTGTCTCTAGCGTTTCTTTCTCATTTTCCCATTGTGCTTTTTGCCTTTGTAGTGCGATATCCCTTTTCTTGCACATGTCCTTTATCCAACCACATCTCTTTCTGCGTGTTCTAGGCGCGACTGCTCTATTTCCACCTGCAGTTAATTTTGTTCGTTTATTCCTGATAATTTTCTCAATGTTCTTCGCGCCATATTATTAATAAAGTTGTTTGATGATTTGGCAGAATATTGCGACTACTTACGTAAAAATTCGGGTCATTTGTTAAATATTCTTGCTGACAGTTTTGTTCACATAAACAAAGGAATTTCAAATGATTATTTAGAAAAATTTGATTATATTGAAGACTTTATTAACACTTTATTAAAGAGTCTTTATGATTATGATAAAGTCTTCATAAAAAACCTCACTTCAAACACGACATTATATTTATTAGGCTCTATTCTAAATTATACAGTTGCAAATCATATTAGAACAAAGGACTGTCAATGTTTTTGCATTGTTAATTTTTTCAAGGAGTTTAGTGATGGAAAGCGTGAAGATCAGCCAAACAATATGAAATTAGTAGCTACCTTTCCTGGATTCTCAGAGGTCATGGATTATAGAGACAATCTCTGCATTAATTTAATTGAAACGATTCTAGAAAATATTTCGTTTTGTTTTTATATAATTAAATTTCTTTTCCCTGATTTATCCATGAGTCGAGTTGATGAAATCGCGTCAAAAGTCTCATTGGAAAACAAAAAAGTCAGGCGAACTGCCCTATCGGAAATAAGTGAAAATGAAGAAATAAAAACTTTATGTAAAAAGAAATCCCAAAGTGTCCTCAAAATGCTCACATGAATGCTGGAGTCAGCGGAAATATGTCTCACTCATCCTCAACTATTAGTTGTTACTTATCATTCGCGAACCGTTTTGGGGGATTATTTTGACTTTCGAGAAACTTATTATAAGCTAGAATTGGTGGAATTTTGGACAGATTGTTTTGAGAGAATTTCCCTTTCAAATGACTATGGATATTATTTAGGACAATTGGAGAGATGTACCAAGGAAATTATTTCCAAAACTGATGCATTCTACTGTAGATTTCATGAGTTTCTTCTTTCTCTGTCATCAGAACGTGCCGAGCGTTTGATAAATGCCATTAAATGCTTGGAAGAAATGTAAAAAAAAATGAACGAATTTAAGAGCAGTTTTTGAGCAATTTTTGAGCAGTTTTTTTGGCGCTCCGTACCTAAAAATAATGTTTTCCACAATTATTCTTGACATTGTTTCTGCTTTCTGATTTTGCATCGCATAAGCCTTAGGCCATTTAGTTAAGTAATCACAAAACATAATAATATATTTGTTTCCCCTAGTTGTTTCGGGTAGAGGACCGACAATGTCCATTGCTGTCATTTCCATTGGTGCTTCTGTCATGGACATAGGTTTTTAAGGAACCTTTATCTTCTGTCCTGTGTTTCGTCTAGTTGAACATACTACTAACATCTTTAGTCAATGGAAATAACTTTTATGATAAAATTTCAAAAATAATGACAATAATTGATCAATTGGAAAATGACATCGACGATCTATCTTCGAAGGTTAATATCAATCTTTTGGATTTTATTTTAATTGTACAAAGTTTGGAAAGCAGTATTTACGACAAATATTACAAATCTTTTTCGTTACATGATAGTCATCAAAATATGGAAACTAATGATCTTCCTTACAGTAACAGAATATTCCAAGGTCAGTGGACCAGTAATAATAGAATATCGATCTCACGGAAGACTCCGTGTATTCATTCATTAAGCCACGCTCAAATATTAATTGATAACAAAAACGGTGTTACCTGTTGTCGAAAAGAAGACCTATATTACAATTGCGAACTCACCAGAATTTTGTAAAAATCTTTAAGAGAAGAATCGGAACTGCGATTTGAATCAGAAAGACATCGAATTTATTGAGGAAACAAGAAATATACCGCGAATGGATTACGGAAAACATTGAGAACTGGCTTCATTTTATTCGCCATAGATCACGATTCAAATTTCCAAAACTATCCAAGGAAATAATCGACATTCTCACTCGACGAATTATAGTTGGTACACAAACTGAAGAACAAGATTATCTTCTCATTGCATCAGTGACTGTACCAAATGAATATAAATGCTTCGAATCAAGACATTTTGATACTGAGAAAGATGAATTTGGAGGATATTGTTTAGTCA